>JAFIDM010056622.1:0-17104 GCA_023159025.1 Thereuonema tuberculata | reverse complement strand
ATAACAGATATAATTACAAGTCACGTATAACAGATATAATTATAAGTGGCAATATTGAAAAACTCCAACCTCTTTCCTCCCACCCCATTTAAAAAAATGTTTTACAAGAAAGTAAATTATGGAAATATAGGAACAGTTTCTTCGTATAAGTGTACGAGGTAAAATTCTTCACATAAAGTGTTTATTCAAGAGATTACTCTTGAATAAAGACTTATGTGAAGAATTTTACTTTAAATTAATAAAATTATACTTAAATAAGTTTTTTAATGTGGGCAAGTGTCTTTGATTTAAAAAATACCGATACACCACTGTTAAAAGTTTGAAAATTTATAACAAACTAAAAATGCATGAGAAATGACCGGTTTCGCTTTTAGGATGAAGCTTTGACAAGTCGAAAAAAACGAAACATTTTGTCATATATGTTTAATGTGTTAGAAATTTTTAAACTAAAAGTAATAGATAATATTTAGGTAATGAATTTCTTGAACCTAAGGACACTTTCAGTTTAAAGACTTTTAAGCTCTCTTTTTTTTATTCGACAAAATTGCATTTTGAGAATTTTAATTTGGTCAAAGAAGAAAAAGGTTAAAAATCTAACACTAAATCAATTTCATGAAAATGTCAAATTACGATACCAAAACAAACGAAAAATCTACAACTCTACAATACGTAAAAATCGATATGACCGCAAATGCAGGAGAACACAACTAGAACTAAACAACAACAACCAAAAAAAAAAAAAACTTCTTTCGGGAAAATTCTTGTTTTAGTTACTGTTAGCGTGTAATTAAAAAAAATGCAGTCAACAGAAATTTCTAACTTACAAATTGTTCAGTAGGTGACGTTCCAGAACAGCTGTTTCACTGTTATTAACTCTGTCTACAAAGATTAATCACCAAAAGTCCATATAATAGATGTCACGAGGAACACTCGTCAGTATAGATGTGGAAACCTCCAAAAACTGAAAAGCTAAAACTGCAAAACAAAACCCTAGCCAAAAGCAAAATATTTGTTCACAAAACCTTGAAATATGTCTGGCTTCCATCTGTAAATCACACGAAGCAAAAATACTTAGAAGGGCAGATGATATTGCTAAACTCTTTTGTAATGTCGCCCAACCTTCGTTACAGTTCAAAGAGTCTGTTGCTATACTCCGTTGCTAGGGTTTTAGCATTGAAATTAGCTACGACCAAGCAGGTGTTTATCTTGGTTTTTCTTTGATAAAAGACCAAAAATATAATAAAAAATTATCATAATGCATTTTTAAGACTTCAAGAAAGCCCACCTTCGGGTTTTATTGCCATTATTTTTGTGTTTTTGGAGAACTATTAAGACAAAAAAAAAGCTGCGTTTATTCATATGGTTCGGACTGCCATAGATCTGCTGTCGAGAGCTTGAGAGTCGTTAACTCAAATGTCACTCTCCAATGGCAAAGGATCGATCTGACATAGGATTCTATAAGTAGGATTACAAAAGAATAAATAACTATAATTGTTGACGAATATAAAGTTATTAAAAAAAAAAAAAAGCAAAATTTAACGTCCATAACAATTCATAAATAGATTCCTAAAAAGCTGTTTCCTCCTTATTAGGCATCATCAGTAGAATTTACCCTTGATGTTTGGCTCAGTTTGTGCGAAGGTATATTTACTATCAACTTGTTTTGATCTCGGCGGCCATTCCCGGGATCGTGAATGCTTTTCCCTTAGCTTTCGCGCAGTCTGAGCCAAACATCAAGGATAAATTCTGCTGATGATTCCTAATAAGGAATTCCCGTTGATGTTGGCTTAATGTGCGAAGACATACTTATTGTCCAGTTGTGATTTTTTTTTTCACGATTTAAGAATTATAGGCCTAACGGACGTTAAATTTTGTTTGTCATTGTACTTAAAATTTCATTTTATTTTATTTTATTTTTTAACACTTCTCATATTGTATTAGAAAAATAAGTTTGAAAGTGAATAATGCTTTACCAAAATTCAGGAAATTCTGTATAGGAAATTAATATCCTTTCTTCTACTACAGTCTTCCTTATTTATTTAAGAAATATTTCGTAAAATAAGAAGTACAGTCGGACCTCTATTTAACGAAGTCGCTAAATCCCGAAAAAAAGTTCGTTATATGGAAAATTCGTTAAATAGAGATTCACCTTTTAAAATTACTTTAAACTATATAAAACAGATTTAAAATACATAAACAATAAATATTATTAAAAAAAGTAATAATTTTAATGACATAAAGCATATATTATCACATGCATACTTAAATTTTACTAATTTAAAAGTCTGTTAATTTTGTCTGAGTTTTTTTTTTTTTTGAATAAGTGTTTTCGCTTTTAGTATGTCTCGCATCTTTTAATGCTCCAAAAACTCCTTCAGGCGTATTTTCTTCAAATTGTAATCCGCGTCGGATTGTTTCAAATGATTTCAGCATTTCATCATATGAAGGGTTTTTAATTTCTGCATCATGATCAAATTTTCCATGATCATTGAGGATGAAAGGGGGATATGGGTAGACTGGGAATTGCACTTCCTGGTTGAAATGTAAAGAATGACAGCGATTGGCGCCGTGTAAAAACTTCAAGGAGAAAAAAAAAATAGATACCACAAAAAAGTTCGTTAAATAGAAAATGCACTTCGCTATTTGGAGATTATTTTACGAAGAAATTAGCAAAATGTTCTTGTTTCCAAAGAAAAGTTCGCAAAATAGAGAAATTCGCAAAATAGAGGTTCGTTAAATAGAGGTCCAACTGTATTTCATATGTTAAGGCGTAAGATGTTTATAGATTGAAATATTTCCTAAAAATTGCAGTAAATCAATCGTAGTAATACACGAGATGCGAGAAATATTATTAAAATTTTAATAAATTATAAAGACACCTTTAGGAAAGGTCAAAACCTTTGTCAAGTTTATGAGTGGTTTTTGGCTTATCCTGATACACTTGAATTTCCTTACATCCACAGGTTTCGTAATAGCGTTTATATAATCATCGTTCGCTTGAAGTCAACTCGGATCCTCCTAATACAATTCTATTTTTATAATTCGTGAATCCATTTCCCCCCATTCCAAATTTCTGGACACGAGGATGCTTTTACCACAGCTTTCGCTGAAACTGAGCAAAACATCAAGGGTAAACTCTGCTGATGATTCCTAACAAGGATGAAATAGCTGTTCAGGATTCCCGTTGATGTTGGATCAGTGTGCGAAGGCATATTTACTGTCCATTGTGATTTTTTTTGTCTAATTATAAAATTATTTATTCTTCTGTAATCCTACTTCTGAAATGAGTTTCAGTGCATCAGATCGGTTCTTTGCTATTGGCTTTTGAGTTAACCAATCACAAGCTCTCGACACCGGATCTACGGCAGTCCGAACTTCAAAAATAGCAATAAATACAGCATTTTGCATCTTAATATTTCTCCTAAAATTTATAAAAATAAGGAAAAAACCCTAAGGTGGACTTTATTGAATTCTTAAAAATGCATTCTTGATAATTTTTTATTATTTTTTTTGTTGGTCTTTTCTTAAAGAAAAACCAAGATAAACACCTGCTTGGTCGTAACTAATTTCAATGCTAAACCCAAGCAACCGAGCCTAGTAACAGGTTGTTTGAACTGTGACATAGGTTGTGACGACATACTTAAACGTTCCATATCTCAGTCGGGTTAATTAATTGACAACCCTGAGGGAATGGGTTTTCTATTGGGGTAAAATACTGCACTTGTTTCTTCCGTCATGCTATATAGGGTGGAGAAAGAGATCTACGGACGATACATTAGCGTAATAGTAGTGTTCTATCACTTGGATCTTTCATGTTGGTGTCTCAGATATCTTATATTATAAAAGCGTTATTCTGTCTGTCATAAGACTTTACGTTTTTCCAATTTTGTGACCAAACTATAAGATATAGATTGGTCATGCAAATGGATGAAATGTAGATCTTTTTAAGACAAACAAAATGCTACAAAAATCTTTCGAAAAAAGTTTTTGGTTTCGAAGAAGTCGCCTTTTAAAGGGTCAAATTTGACTTTTTCTCAATTTAAACGAAAAGTATAAAAGATGGAAGAGAACATTATATTGAGAAAATGTTGGTATTTGAAAGTTCTATCGAACGATGTATCACTTATTCACAAACCCTTTAGCGTTTGCAAGATACATGCAAAAATGCGAATATTCCGTGTGTGAAGCCGACCCGCAACACATCTGAGTTATCCGGAGAAGCCACAACGGGCTGGGAAGTTATATATTCTCCGACGATCGCAACATTAATTTGCTAAATAAATAAAGTTTGTTTTTTTAATGCTATGTATGCAAGGGTTCCGGAACGAAGCGACGGTACGCAACTATTATTATTATATATAAAAACGTATATTATAAAAAAGTTATTCTATAAACAAAATGTTAAATTACAAATTACTAAAACGTCGGAGCAAGGAAATCTTTTGGAAAATGATTCAAGAATTTTCACAAAACATGTTATTTATCACGAAGTTTTGTCATAAAACCTAATATGTTTCATTATCAAAAATGTGTTTGTGTTATCAAAAACAAAATATTAACATTTTAACCATATATAAACCACCAAACACAAAGAAAGGTAAATTTACTGAAGAATTAGAGAATCTGTTCATAAAATATACCCGAGTTAAGCGGAAAAGGCCACAACGACTGAGAAGTCGTATATTCTCCGATTTCAATATTAATTTGCTAAATATATAAAGTTTTTTTTTTTTTTTTTAATGTTATATATGCAAGGGTTCAGGAGCGAAGCGACGACGATACCTGGCTAGTCTTCAGATAACTGCTTAACTTTACATTTATATTGTCCTCTTTATCAGATGCAGCCTTTCCAAACTGTAAGTGAACTTGTCTTCTGTCCTCCTTATGTTTTTTATCTCACCCATTCTGCCATCCATAGCACACATATACAGTAATACCTTGAGATACGAATGCCCCAACATACGAATTTTTTGATATACGAAGAAAATTTTCGTATAATTTACGCCTCGAAATACGAAGATATTTTTGAGATACGAATAGCTAGTACAGCTAGATGTTGTGGATCTGGTGCAGAAGCATGCAGAAGAACTCACGACGGAGGAACTGAAGAAGTTGCAAGAGATGACGCACTCAGAGGTGATGCAGGAACTCAGCAGTGAGGAGCGGGTCGAGAAAGAGGAGGTGCTATCTTCACGTGAAATTCGTGATATCCTTGCTAAGTGGCAAGAAGTATCCGATTTTGTTGAAAAGAGGCACCCGGAGAAATTGTCTACAGGGAGAGCCAGTGCATTGTTCAATAACACGTGCCTTGCGCATTTTAGAAACATTCTAAAAAAGAGACAGAAACAGATCTCTCTTGATCATTTCCTTTGGAAAAGATCACGTCTTAGTGGCGATACACCAACTGAGGCCAAAAGGTCCAGACGTCAGAGGGGCAGTGATAGTGATTAGTCTTAGTATAAAAAATAGTACATTTAATAAAAAATTGTAGTACATTTATATCATGCATACAATAAACATTGTATTAATCTTATATTAAATCTATATTTGGTTGGTATTTAAAGCATGTTAATTATTTTTTTTGGGGTAAATTCCTATCACTGGAACAAATTAATTCTATTTCCATTAATTTCTATGGGAAAAATTGATTTGATATACAATTTTTTTTGATATACGAATATCGTCACGGAACGAATTAAATTCGTATGTCGAGGTACCACTGTATAACAAAGAATAATTTTCTTGAATGATCAAAGGTATTTTCAAGACTTAAACAATTAGTTTGTATTATAATCTCTCTATATGTTTTTAACTTTACCATCAACCTCGAGGGATTATAGGCTCTCATAAGTTATGTGAACTATATTGAATTACGATTTTTCCTCAAGAAAAGGAATAGGCTATAAAAGATATTATATCTTACTATTGCCGCTCAGTGAAGAGACTCAATAATCTGATCTTGAACCCATTATTGATAGATTTACGGAACCCTCAGAAGTTGAATTGAGGCATTCAGTAGATAACATACGGAGGACGATATTAATAAATTAAATTATTAATACGTTAATAAAAATTAATAGTAATGGATTTGAGATAATTAATAATGTACTTAATAACTGATTTCTTTGTTCTATCATAATTCTACGCTGCATTATAGGGATTTGAAAATCTGTGTATTACAGAACTGATTGCTCCGGGTCAAATATTTTTTTTTTGGGGGGGGGGAAGAATTTTTATAAAATATCGCACTACATAAAAAAGTATTAAAAATAGAATAATTTGGAGAAGAATACGTAAGTTAATATAAAAATACATAAATAAATAACATGTTTTGTCAAAGTATGTTTAATTTAAATCGTCAAAAGACGGTTAAGAGAAACTGTTTGAGACAAAACTTACTCATTTTTTTGCGTAGATTCAGATGCCGCTTAAAAAAAATAGGTTTCCACTGAAAAAAAACTAAGTTGAATATGAACTGACCATGAAAAGGTTCATTAAATAAATAAAACTAATAGCGCTATTTTCTTTCCCCCTTTCAAACACACAAAATTGTATTTGGAACACGTTTTCTACAATAACGCTTCCTTTCGGAGATATTTCCACGTTCAATGCGTCACCCTATTTATAAATATAGGCCTAATAGAAACAGAATTGAAATTCATTAAATTCCAATGCTTTTCTATTGGGATTTTTTGTCGCCTTTTCGTGAGAATTTCTCGATAAGAAGTCATTTCGATAAGATTTCAAATGTATCCGTTGGATCTCTCAAATGTGTATATCAAGTTTAAAGAAGAGCTATCGAACGATTTAAAAACTATTAGATGGAAACACGCACGCACAGACTGAAGGTTTCAGTCATGACTGATCTCAGGAGGTTTAATTGCCAAGTGAACAGGCGAATGTTCTCATCTAAGTAAATTAAACAATTTCAGAATAAAGTTGAAAAACTAAGAAAAGAAATAAAATAAAATAAAAAACTAAGAAACTATGAAATATTATTTTAGACGGAAGCACTCTGACAGAGGTTATTTTATTCATGGAGGAAACAGTTTGTTTGAACAGAATTCACCTGAAGCTTTCCAATTACTTTGTAAATAACAAATGGCGGTGACTAATCACCCACAGCAGCAGCGAAACGTTTCTGATTTTAAATTTTTTGATAAAAGTAACAGGTTAGAATGAAATATACGAGGTATTTTCTATATGATTTACTGGACTTAAATTTACGATTTATTCATGTTTTTTTTGATATTTTAACATAAATAAATAAATACAAATATTTAATATATGGTATAAATATTATAATATTTGTAATATAAATATTTCTAAATAACAAAGGATGAGAAAACCCTTCGACGATCATTCATAAATATTTCCTATTTGATAAAAAACAAAAAAATTAATATCGTTTTTCTTTGGTGTTTTTAGCAAAACACAACAAGCTATAGATCATCCCTTGTATTCGGACAGGTTGTATTCAATTTTCGATACTTTCAATTTTTTTACCTGAGTTGGAGAGGAGAACAATCTAAATATATCTAAAAATTGACTACATTAAATTTAATCCGAGTAGTAAAAGTATTTGTCGTAAATTAAGCAGTAATATCGAAATATTTTATTAATATCAATCAGATAAAAGTCAATCAGCTTTTTTAAATATTGATTTGAATCTATTTTAATACTTGAGTTGTTGTGTCTATAAAATTCTATTAATTAATCCTGAATATTGTTAAATTTTAAACATTGAATTTTAGCTAATTCGGAACATTAATGTTGAACTTAATTCAAGCAAAAAAAAAAAATCCTAAAAACGGAATTCACTCAACATGAACTTCTCTAAATATCTCTGCGCTAGTGACTCGTACTGCCATATGTTACAATCGCACGCTGACAGTATTTCGTCAACCTTAATTAATAGGAAATATTACTTTGGAAATCAGTGTAATATCATTAAAATTCCTACCTAAAATGAATACCCACTCCTTAGATAGAAAAATATCTAAGAATATTTTCAAAATGAACTTGAGTTGATTAAATAACTATTATTAATATGATGTTCTTTCTTCATTAGATGGTAATTTCGTTAAATTATCTTCAATTGAAAATTTAATGTTCGAATTTTTTGGGGGAAAATAATTGAAAAATTAATGTTGAAAAAAATTCGAACATTAAATTTTCAATTTTTTTTTTTTCAATGAACAATAAAATATAACAAATAAACAAACAACCAAACAAAATTTACTTTCTCTTTCACTTTTTAACATTTAATAATTTTTTTGTTTGTTTTCGTTTAGATTCGGTAAATTTACTTTAAATAAATTAACACGAAATCAGTTAATTAGAAAATTAACAAATTAGTTCCCTTAATTAATTACAACTTAAATTGAAAAACAGTTTACTAAAGTAACAAGTTTAAAAGGTTTTACCTTGTTCACCTGGAAAATGTCTATCTGGCAGTGAACACGAGACCTTTTTAACTGCGTGGTTCCTGCAACAGAAGCAGTGACTGATACGAGGAAATGAGCCTGTCTGTTTTGAAAGACAGCAATTTACAATAGACACAAGTTGTGTGTCATTCGAATTTAACAAAATTTGAGTTATAAAAAAAATATAAAAAAGTACTGCAATAAACAATCTAATTGCAACGATATTAATGCTTATAAGAATTTTTATTGTTGTTTCGGAAATCGTTTTCGTCCGTCTGTCTATCCATACATTACTTCACGGATTCTGATGACAGATTTTTGGCTAAACTAAAAACAGAAATTCTTTTGAAATATTTAAACGCTTTCTACATTAGTTCCCCCCTCCCCAGGCTTTCGTAATTTGGCGCTTTTCAGAAAAGCCATATTCCCGACATGTCCCTAACTTCTGATCGGATGAATTATTCTCCTTCAAATTTGATAGGTCTATTTATATGGAACAAAAGACAACGTACTTTTCTATTTGATTTTTTTTTTCTAGAGAAATCTAGGCATGAAGATTTAAAAAAAAAAATGAAAATATTACAAAAGAAATCATGAATTTCTACCGATATGTAACATTGAATATTAATCCGTTGGTAATCCATTTTAATTTTCGCGAGCTTTGGAAATCCCATAAAAGTCACAAGAAGTTTTTTTATCTTTTTTTTTGTAATGTTTCAGAATTAAAAAAAACCGAAAAAAAAACCCAACAGGAGCAGATTTAAAACGTGAATTTTAGGTTGTTGTTGTTCCAGAAAATTAACTTAGGTTTTTTAACGGAAGATTGAAAAATTTATTAGTAAATCATAATCCTAAGAATAAAAGAAACCTCCGTTGGCGTATCGCTAAGACATGGGCCTCTCATCGCTGAATACCGGGATTAGGTTCACATGTAGGTATCGTAATTGACGCTTATCGCTGAGCAGGTTTTCTCGGAGTTTCTCCCATTGCCCCTTTCTCTCCTTCTCCCGCTGTTTCTCTTTCTTACACAATAAAAAGAAAAAGGGGGGGCAGGGGGAGAGACTGACTTCCCCTACCAGTGCCTCCCAGCCAATGACAGCAGAATTCTCCATCCATCGTGAAACCGAATCTCCACGACGAACTTTTCGTAAAATGTTGAGATAAATCCGAAATTTTACATCCAAAGATTGTTCGAATCTGCTCAGAAACAAAAATGATGATTTGTTTCTTTTATATGGAAGACAAAACAATATTTTTAGCAACTGCCTAATAATGATCTCTCGTTTTGGAATAAGATCCCTTCAAACGTTTTCAATAAATTTTAGGTTCAAAACAGTCAACTCTTTTTTTCTTTTCAACAAAAGATTTAATGTGACAGAAATTACTATACAGCGTAGAGAAATGACACAGAAATAAAAAATACCTGAGCTTTCATCGGAGAGAGTCTGTGACGGCCGTTTCGTCCTTTTTAGGGACTCATCAGCCAGACCCACTCACCAGATGACAAGCAAATGTAAGTGCAAAGGCACGTTAAATCTTTTGTTTATATTAAACTAGGGTTGGATTCAGCTTTGGTTCTTTAAATTCAAATCCTTTGCGCCTGACGGTTTCGCAGGCCAGGATTTGAAATTACATCCGTTTTATTTCTTTTTTAAATGTGTTTTCTTTTGGAGGGAAGCCACAGTAGGAAGCGGTTGTGGATTCCTTATCACTTTTGCACTTTCTTAGCATTTCATCTGGTGAGTGGGTTTGCCTGATGAGTCCTTAACAAGAAAGAAACGGTCCGTCCCAAACTCCGACGGATGAAAGCTCAGATATTTCTCAAGGCTTTATCTTTTTTTTCTCTCCTTTTAATAGAAACTAAGTTTATTCAATTTTGTTATGTAAACTCCGTTGGATATCTAATATTTTGGAAAAATCTCAATCTTATCATTTATTAATTGCTTCAATCTTAAAAATGGAAGGTATTGATAAACTATTTCTTTGTATTCAGGAAAATTCATCAAACACTTTAGAAGAAACAAAGAATGTACGAAAAACACGATTCTTAACTAAATTCCAGAGGACATCATCCAGTTAAATCAAAGAAAAATTTACCTGTTAAAAGTTCTTCTCAACTTCCAACATAGAACGATCTAATGAAATATTAGTCCCGTTGGTCACGAACGCCGGGAGTCTTTACATTCAGCAATCCCAAGGGCCACGTAGACCTACAGTGGAATACTTTAACTTTTACGTAGAAATTCACCAAAATATCCGACCCTAAATGAATCACCAATGGTAATAATAGTATTTACAAGAATATATTATTTTCATATTTTACTTTTAATAAAATAAGACCGTCATGATGAAACTGCCGTCTCAGATTCCACTTCGATGAAAAGCTCTGAGAATGCCATTTTGTCTTGTTCTTGTTTTCATTGATAGGTGATTTCCCTTTTCTTTAATATTCTACTTTGTTATCTACTTTTAAATTTTCATCATGAAATTGTCTTCTTCAATTTTTTTTTTTATTACGTCATCTCATTTCCATTAAACTTGTAAACAGACATAAGGAATTCTGCTTCATCAAATATCAATGGCAAAGAGCAATACACTAATGGCAACCAAATATATATTTTTCTAATCAGCTTAATATATTAGCAACCCATCATCTGGGAGCTATTGATAGCAACCAAAATCGTTTGTCCTGTCCGTCCGTCCGTGTCTGTCCTCCCTAACAATTCCCGAACGGAAGGTCGGATCGACAAACGGACTTCACCATCGTGTTCAGAGGCCCAAACACTATAGGAATAGGGTATTTTCAGGCGCCAACGCCCCCAAGTTGAGATATTTATCATTGTTTTCATTGGATTTCCTCTATTAGCTTAAAATGTTAGAACTGCAACCATCTCAATTCAGTTGTCAGCTATAGTTTGATACTATAGATGTATCAAACTATAGATACGGATGTATCTACTCTTTTTTTTTTTTTCCTCAATGTCCGAGTGTTTTTGTTTTTTTTCTTCATTTTTTTCCTAATTTTTTTTTTTTTTTTTACATCTATTTTATTATTATAGGTCGCCCTTAAATTTATATTTTAGCACAAAATTATATTGTTCAAAATTATTATATGAAATATACAAAAACCATACGTTCCCATTTTCACGCAATTTCCTTAAACTTTTTTATGGTTTTTTTTCAGTACGATTAATGTGTTTTCTTCCGAGTATTCTGGGCGTGAAATAGGTTATTTGTCACTTTATTTGGTGCACCTTTGTTCCAGTAATACTTAAGTATAAATGTATTCAAAATTACAAAGCATTACTTTTTGGTAAAAGATGGGAGGTTTTTTTTTTATTAAAAAAATGAAAATCAAAATATCAAACATTGTTTTTATTCTATATTTTTAGCTGAATTTTATTTTAAAATATTAAAAGACTGAACCACGTCATAGGAAATAATATCCAAATAACAGATTTCAAAACTGTTGTTATTCTCAATTAGAATTGTAGTAATTCTGTAAACAAGAAATTAAAAGGACATGACGCCTACTTTATTTAAAAGATAATTTCTTAAAATTTCTTTTTTTTTTTTTAAATCATTGAAATTATGAAAAAACGATAAATCTACTTTTATTTTCAAATTCTAATATCTGTTGAATACAAACAATACACATTTTGCATTTTCTGAATTAATGTGCGAAAATTTTTTTTGAAGAGTTTAAAAATTATCGGCCAGATACACATGACTAGCGAAAAAAGTTTTATACATAGTAAAAATACACTACCGGTTTCGCTTTGGCTTGCAAAGCATCGACTGTAGTAAAAAAAATGAATGATGGCCGCCCTGTTTTTGTGAGATCTGCGCATGTATCATCGATTAGTATGGTCAGGCACTTCCGTCTGATTGTAAGACGGACGCCGCCATTGTGCGAATCGCTTGTTACTTTGCAAAAGAGCATTGTATTTATAAATAATATATATTTATTTATTTATATAAATACTTATTATTAGCAACTGGTATTGAAATAACGCTAAATAGTCTAGAGAAGTTTTAATTTGGCGTTATCAACATGTCTTTCTCAGTGAAAGCAGACGACGTCGGTCATTGTGACAGGACAACATAATTGATCAGCTACCGGAAGGACTGCGCAGTTCAAACTTCCGCCGGTCATCATTCATTGGGAGGACAATAGTGACAATACAAAAGAAATGCTGTGGTCCGCAGCTAGATGTCGCTCCTCTCGGTGTTTCCTGCTACGTCGACAATAATTAAGAAAAGCAGGAATTTCAGAACATCATCTTCAAAATAGACGTAGGCCGAGAGGAGCGACATCCAGGGCCGCCCAGAGACCTTTGGTGGCCCCGGGGCAACATTTGGATTTGAGGCTCCCCCATCCAAAAAAAAAAATGACAATCCTATTCTAACAACCAAAAAAAAATTAAAAAAATCGGGCCTGATGTGGCCCCTCTTTTTGTGGGGCCCCGGGGCAATCTGCCCCTTTTGCCCCCCCCCCCTCTGGGCGGCCCTGGCGACATCTACTGCAGACCACAGCATTTCTTTTGTATTTCTGTGAAAAAAGTATATCAATATGTTTTTTTTTTTTAAAAAAAAAGCAGGGACTCTGATTTAGATTAGATTTCTTCATCTCCCCCAAAATTGCTATCTTGCAACATTATTCTTTTTTTCTTCCTCTCTCTCTCTCTCTCTCTCTCTCTTTTCTTTATTTTTTCACAGGTTTCTGGACCATAGTTACAGTTTACTAGAGGACTCTACGTGCCGTTTTGGATAACTGCGGATGAGGTTATGGACAGCCGCTGCTATTTGGAGATTTCATCACTTCCGTTGTCCACAGCTAGATGTCGCTCCACTCGGTTGACGTATTTCCTGCTACGTCACTTTGAAGATGTCCTTAAATATCCTGCTTTTCTTAATTGTTGTCACTTGTCAATGCTTTGCAAGTCAAACCGAAACCAGTAGTTTTATGTATATTTAATAAGTTTAAAACTTTTTTAACTAGCCATGTTGCCTAGCCGATAATTTTTAAACTCTTAATTTTAAGTTGTTGAAATCGGGTTAAATCGTGCGTTGATCACCTGATCTCAATTTACAAGTTAGTCCTGTTAGGTCAGGATATGTCGTGGCCCTTTTGTTCCATGGGTGAATATATTTGGATTACTTCAACTTCTATTATTATTATTTAGATTCCAATACTTTTCTCGAGAGGAAATTATTATCAAAAGCAGTTCCATGAAATCAAATACATCAAATATCCAACTGTATTTTTTTACTAGTGCATTGTGTTAAACATTATTTATTCTCTCAAAATCTGAAACAGCGAACATTTTTAGTTAAAACCCCATTCGGTTACCGTCTCACCTTAGAAATCTTTTATAGATAATGTAACTTTATAAATTCTCTATTTTTTGTTGTTGTTAAAAGTAGACTTATACTCATTTTTACCACTTCTTCAAATGAATTAATATTTCTTTATAAATAAGATCTAAACAAAATTGAAGAAAAAACATTGAATAAAAAATTGTGCTTCAGAAGAAAACTACAACAAGTTCTTTAAAGAATTTGAAGCTTACTTTCCTTAACTCTTGCATTCTTTTATTATTATTTTTTTTAAATCATGAAAAATAAAAAAATCAGTTAAACTATTTTTATGAGAATCGTCGTCACATTCACGTGCTTATTTCTCCACAAGAACCCACACGTGAAAAATTGAAATATATTTAAAAAAATAAAAAGATCGTCTCTTATTTTGTCCTTAAATTTACGAAGTCTCATTCAGTGAATCAAAAGTTATTAGGTGGAGACACCGTGAACATTTTTATGATCTTCACTTTCCTGTTGGACAACATTATAAATATTGTAATACTTTATATGTAAATATTTTTAGATATCATTTATTTGTATTTATTTTAGAAATTATTTATCTGTATTTTTATTCATTTTAATCGTTAACCATTATTTATTTTAGACCATTCGTTTTCTATTTCCTAATTATTGTTGTTCTGTTTATTTTTAAATTCTTTTCCGTTGCAGCCGTTTAATTAGTTAATTAATTTAAGTTCGTTATGTTTTTATCCAATCATTCTGTATATTTTTATTCAATCATTCTGTATATTTTTAATTAATCTTCCAATCAAATTCTTCTATGTATAATCTATAGAAACCCATGTTTTTCATTTAATAAATTAATTCAGTTCAGTTCTGGAACTTGACTCGTTGTCTTTCGCTCCTAAAGACTCACAAACACCAGCACAATATTATAAAATTTCAATGCTATGTGCAGTCGTAAGTAAAAAAGAAAATCCTTTAAAATTACTGAAAATATTATTTGTCTGATAAGATTTACAAAATTTTCCTTCAATTAAAATACTGTTATATAAACTACGAGAAGTGTGGAAAAAAAAATGAGTAAATAATTATTATGTAATGGAACGTTTAAGTTGCAAAAGAGAATTAGTGCAAGAGATAAACACTTTTTTTTTAGTTCAAGTGTTAGAGAGGAAGTTTTAAATCGAAAATACATAGCATAGCAGCCACCAGACTTGGATAATTTCAAGGAATTCTGCAGTAATGTTATTATGTCTAAAAAGTTTAGATCAATTGGGCAAATTACGCTTTTAACAACAGCATGTAACCATCAACATATACCGTATTTACGCGCATAATTTGCCCCATCGCGTATTTTCCCCACCCCAGTTTTTGTGGATTACAAAATTCAATTTTTATTTTTATCGCATAATTTCCCCACCTCTACTTCAACGCGTTTCCGACCATGACAGGCGGTCAACTCACGACGACGCGACAATGTACCGTTACTTCCGCATTTCTCTATCCCACGCAACTTTAGGGGAAGATTCCACCCCCACCCCGGTCAGTACAAGAGTAGACTCCTTCTGAATCAGTACAACAATAACTGTACTTTGAAGAAAAAACAAATGTTGAGATGTGATTTCTTATATTTTAAATGTTGCGTGTTAATAAAATTGTTGTTAATTACATTTCTTGCTTTAAAAATCAATATTTAACATGGTTTTCCTTACACTTTCACCATGTTTTTTTTCCTCAAATTGAAAAACATCGCTGTAATTTCCCCACCCCCTTTTTTTTGTCAAAATATTGATGAAAAAAACTGGGGAAATTATGCGAGTAAATACGGTAACAAATTTTGACAATCTAGCATTTTACACCCTGCGGAAAGTAAACCTCCTTTATTCCCGTGGGACCTTTCAGGGACTTCTGTAATAACTCCTGGAGGGATGTCGATCGTTTGATTAATGCGAAGGATCATTGATGACTATGAAATACATAATCTTTGATAGAATTAGTTTTCATATCTCATAGAGAATTATGCACTAAATTAAGAACTATTTAAATAATGCATGGGTTTTTAATAGTTTTGCAATTTCCTTTTTAACTTGATGTCAATTAATCTGTCCTTCTTAATACAGAAAAGCGTAAATGCTTGTTTTTCTTTATTTCCTTTGTAAAACATATTTTCAGTCTTCTTTTTTTTCTGAATTGGAAAACAGAAACCTAAGATCATCGATGATCGAAAACAGTTGCTAACAATTCAAATTTTTATTCATATGAAGACTAATTGTTCATCCCCAGTCGTAGCTGATGCGTCCAATATAGGGCTAAATGATGGACACTTATTATCCGGTGTCCTGGCATTTGATTGCCAGGATTTATTTATTTGATTTGTTTTATTTTTAAATCGAAATATCACGGTTAGGGAAAGCACTAATCTTCAAATCATACGATCCTAGTTTTCGTCGTAATTCTGATCAATGAAAATAGTGTCATCATTTTATATGCACCAATATTCACTGGTCGTTAAGTCGCTGTCAAATCATCAAAATTTAGCAGCCCAGTTTTCCTCTGCTAAGACATTTCTCAATTAGAAAACTCCCATCAGCCCTCGCGCAGTTCGCCATTATCAAGATGACTAACATCGACTCCGATTGAAGTAGACTCCTAAGATCTTGATGATGAATTAGATTTATTTATTCTAGTAAAAGTTCTGAAAATAATGTTATGTCGGGCTAATTCCTTTGAAAGTTCTTGCCTCAAAAATTCTTGTCTTCTAAGGAAATATTCGGCCCAAATCTTTTTTTTTTCTTCACCAAGGAAGCTGCCATTTTGAAAAGTACTTGCGCATGCGAAAGTAATCCGGAAATGACGTTATATGTTGTTATGCAATCACAGCCACTTTTAGAAATATGATACGCTATCAAGGACTCTTAAGTGAAGTTTTGTCTAATTCTGGGCATAGGTTCCCAAACTTCACGGTTCACGGGCGCCTAAGTTAGTGTATCAGGATTTTTTCCAAGATGCTCCAAGTCAGAACATAGGCCTACCTACGTTGTGCAGTTGGCGCAGTTAGGTTGATAAATTCATTCATTTCATTCATAGTTCTCTGCCAAGGGCAGGTCCTTCACTGCAAACCCAGCATTCTCCAATCTTTCCTATTTTCTGCCTTCCTCTTCGTCTCCACATAAGATCCATTTACCATAATGTTGTCGATCATCTTAAATCTTCTTCTGCCTCGAACTTTTTTACCGTTCACCATTCCTTCCAGTGCATCCTTCATTAGGGAGTTTCTTCTCAGCCAGTGACCCAACCAGTTTCTTTTTCTCTTCCTGATCAGTTTCAGCATTATTCTTTCTTCACCCACT
>JAFIDM010056621.1:0-17104 GCA_023159025.1 Thereuonema tuberculata | reverse complement strand
GATAGTTAAAACACATTGCTATTCACCTTACAAATATTATTTACAATATATTGACTCAATTTTCACGCAAATCGATCAAGTATTAACATAGATATGAGTAGTTCTGTGATCGAGCGGCCGCCATCTTTGATGACATTATATCTCGAAAATGTACCAGGTGGCGGATGTCCACCCAAGCCCAAAATACTTACTAGGCCACCTACTAAACATTCCTGAAAAAAAATTCTCCATACTCAAACTTTCCCACAGGAGTGCAGTCAGGTCCTGGACTATACATTGGATAGTGCATTAGCTCGTCAACAGGGACAAGGTGAAAGTGTGTTTGGGTACGTGTACGAAAAACTTGGATTATTTAGAGACTGTGGATGTGCGCTCCCCGAGCCAGAGTTGGTTCGACACGTCATCCGAGGGATACAAGACTAGTTTCGTAAGAATTTAGAGCTGATCCAGCCAAGAACAATTGAAGCTTTAAAAACTCAATTGAAAGCTTATGTGGATTATAATCAAACTGACAGATTGCAAAGTGGACGGTTAGTCGATAATACGACACAAGAAAGAACTATTCCGAGAAAAGAGACGGGACGTTCAGATGAGGTGCCTACCAAGCCCAGGAGGGTCGAAAATGTCGCCATGGGAAGAAGTCCGGAGATGAGTTGGAAATGTTTTTGTTCTGGCAAAACAGGTCACATAGCCGCCTACTGCCCAGTCAAGGAGACACAAGTCCGTGCAGATAGGATAAAAACAAAGGAAGGTGAGGTGCGCAAAGACGGGGACGTCCTGAGTAAAACTGCATCTATGTTGGGGGCCACAGAAACAGAACAGGTGCCTGCCATGACCATGATGACAAAAAAAAAAAAAACAGTTGCCAGAAAATCGCCATGGACGGATTGGGGTGTTATTACTGTTGGAAGTCAGGCCACGTGGTGGCATATTGCCCAACGCGAGAAGCGCATATACGAAAGGAAATGTTGGCTTCGGAGAAAGCTGAAGATTGTAAAGAAGAAAATGTCAAACCCGAGACGTCTTTCATGAAGGGCGCTCCGGAAGCAGTCTGGGTTGCCCCATCTACCGGGGTGTTAGTGATTGAGGTAATGGTTAAGGGAACGAAACAGGAAGCAGTCGTAGATAGTGGGGCTGTAGTAACAATAGTGAATGCGGAATTTGCAAGAAAACACGGATTCCCGAAGATAGATAAGGAGCCAGCAATAAAAATTTGTCACGTGGGAGGACAGTATATTCAGTCAACAGGATATGTGAAGGTAACGCCATGAAATTGGATAAAGAAGCAAGTGTTTTTGAAGCCATCAAAATGGAAAATGTTCCCTATGCAATGATCCTGGGTTGCGATTGGTGTTTATCGAATGGGGTGAAAGTAGCCTTTGAAAAGAAAATACTACAGTTAAGAATGGGAAACAGTAGTGTAGTGAAGCCAATTAGATTTTCCAGAACCATGGTAAGAAATGTATTTTTGACGGAGAGAATTCCGAGGTTTGAGGAGGTAAAAGTAAATAGTGAGTTGGGACATCAGCAAAAGGCACAGTTAAATCAGCTGTTATGAAAATACGAGATTTGTTTTGCTCCACCGGACTTGAAATACGGGATGGCTAATGTAATTCCACATCGTATTGTAACAAACGAAACAGGGGCAATATATCAACCTCCTTACAGGCGGTCCCTCAAGGAGGCTGAAATAATGAGAGATATGGTCGGAGAAATGCTTAAAAATAACGTCGTAGAAATGTCAACCAGCTCCTGGAGTAGCCCAGCGTTATTAGTAAGGAAGAAAGATGGTACATGGAGATTTTGTGTAGATTACAGAAAGCTAAATTTGAAAACCCCGGAGGACAGATATCCAATGCCACGGGTCAATGATTTCTTAGATTTTATGTCCGGTAAGCGGTACTTCACTTCGTTGGACCTACAATCTGGTTATTGGCAGGTGCCATTGGACAGAGCCGAGAAAAATCTGCATTCTGCACTCCAGATGGACTCTTTCAATTCCGGTGCCTTCCGTTTGGGTTGGCGAATGCCCCTGCAACATTCCAGCGGATGATGGATGCAGTCCTTGCCGGTTTGAAGTGGGTTGTTTATTTGGATGATGTGGTAGTAGCGAGCAAAACTTGGGAGGAACATCTGGATAAACTGGAACGGGTTCTACAGAGGTTGGAACAGCAACAGTTGAAATTAAAACCCAGTAAGTGTAACTTTGGCATGGAGGAGTTTGATTGTATGGGTTTCGTTGTGAATAAAGTAGGAATTAAAACAGGTGAAGAAAAACTGAGAGCATTAAAAGCATATCCACAACCAAGAACATGTAAAGCGGTAAGGAGTTTTCTCGGGTTGGCATCTTACTACAGGCGATTTACCCCAAATTTTGCACACGTTGCTCGACCGTTACATAAATTAGCAGGGAAGAATATGGAGTTTGAATGGACAGATGAAGCGGAAGCAGCGTTCAGGCATTTAAAGAAAGCTTTAATGGAGGCGCCGGTTTTAATTCATTTTGATACAGAAAAATCCATTATTTTACATACGGATGCCAGTGAAGAGGCACTGGGAGTGATTGTGTTACAAAAAACAAGTGATGGAGAACATCCAGTAGCCTGCCTATAGGAGTAGAGTATTATCGTCAGCTGAACGTAACTATAGTACGATTGAAAAAGAAAGTCTGGCGATTATATGGGCATTGAAGAAATTCCATCCTTACGTTTATGGTCGACATATTCACGTGGTAACCGATCATAATCCTCTGGTGTGTTTAAGGAAAATGAAGGACCCACATGGTCGCTTGGCACGATGGCAACTGGTGTTGGACAATTATGATTATACATTGGAATATAAGATAGGAAGGAAACATCAAGATGTGGATGCCTTGTCTAGAATCAATATCCCGGATGGACCAGACAGTGACGAGGAGGAAAGATTTGATATATTCCAAGTATCCTTAGTAGAATTACAAGCAGCTCAAGATACGGATACTTGGACATCAACTATCAAAACCCTCTGCCTGAGAAGACAAGGAAATTTATGAAAAAGGGAAGAAAAAATGATAAAGGGATATGAAGTACAACAGGGAGTACTATACAGAAAGAAGAGGATAGACGGGGCAGAGGAACGACTAGCGGTTATTCCATCGGCATTACGAAACATAATGATGAGAACTCATCATGACGAACCCACCGCGGGACATTTAGGAACCGAAAGAACTTACGACAGGTTAAGGAGGAGGTTTTATTGGCCGCGGATGTTGAAATACATACGAAGGTACATACGGTCTTGTCAAGTGTGTCAACAACATAAAATATGTTCTCAGAATCCAGTCACACCTCTTCAAGCAATCCCTCCGGAAGAGTTGTTCGATAAGTGGGGAATCGATGTGTTAGGCCCCTTTCTTAGCAGTAGACGGCGTAATAGGTATATCATTGTGACCACGGAATATTTGAGTAAGTGGACGAAGACTAGAGCCGTACCCAGAGCAACAGCTGCAGCGGTAGGAAAATTTATAAGAGAACAAATAATCTGGAGATTTGGACCAATGAAGCAGTTAGTTTCCGAAAAAAGACCTCAATTCTTGTCAAACTGTTTAGATCATCTGTGTGAGTCGCAAGAAATCCAACCACAAGTGAACGGGTTAACAGAAAGATTCAATCGTATTTTAGCCAATATGCTGGTCAAGTTTGTCGACACGGACCAACGAAACTGGGACGAATTCTTACCACAAGTTACCCATGCCTATAACAGTACACTACAGTCTACAACACAGAAGAAACCTTTCTTTGTAATACATGGGAAACAGGTACAGACTGTTGGTGATATTCTATTATTTAAATTTCCCTGTAAAATTATTTCTATAAAGTTGAAGTTTAAAAAAAAAAAAATATGAAAAAGAAATTTTAATGTTGCTTGAAAATAAATTTATTTTATTTCAATTAAAATAATGAGCAAAGCTCGGTGATACAAATTTTAAATATGCAAATTTTTGATGACGTGATGGAGACTTGACATATAACTGTTCAGTTGTCCTTGAGTCGAGAGTAGTTCAGTTGAAGCTTGGAGCTCGAAGGAGACGGAGATCGTCCAATAGTCTTTGCTCCGAGAAACATGCGGGAGACTCGAATTGTCTCTATAGGGAGAGGACAGTAATGAATCCAATTTCCCTGAAGTAACGAAGTCGAATAACTTACGTCTACTACAACTGAAGTTGACTATAAGTATTATATTCTTTAGATTCTAATTATGAATAATTCTATTGAATAGTGGAATCTTGTAAACGTTCCGAAGAAATTGAAGTAAAAGCAAATGCGGAATTTAATTATATGCGAAGGCAATTGCTTAAAGTAAGACGAGTACATTAATTATTCGAGGGAAGAAGAAGTTCAAAGCGAGCGTTACGGGAAGACGAGGAATGGAAATTAATGGAAAGGAATTTACTATTAAATAACTAATATTGTTGTAACTGAGTAGACAAAGTTTATTTCGCAGAAGTTAACCATAAATGGAACTGAAGTTATCGATACGAAGAATCGTAAACAGGCAGAAGAATTGATTAAAGTAGATTTGCTATAAAGAAGACGAAACGGAAGTTAACGTTTCCGAAGATTAATTTGATATTCAATTCTTTGAAATTCAATTATATGTTGCGGTAAATTCGAAGACAGCGATTGAGAACTTTAGATATGGTTATTCAAGAACTATTAGTTTTCTTGTACGGACGAAGATAGAAGAAGTATCTATTTGCTTAGACAAGGAACGGGAAATCTCGAAGACCCGAAGGCCACTTGAGTATATCGAAGAAGGCGTACGATTGATAGATCCGAAGTTGACGGTCATTAAAAGGATTAATGAAGAATGCTGTTCGGATATAAGACTATTTACTGATACGTTTTCGTATTATTTCACATAAGGTGAGAAGCCATCATCTTGGTTGAAATTGAAGTGTGGAACCGTAGTGTATGAGGAGCATTCATTTAATTCGTAGTCACCCCATGAAATGAATGGAAGCCGTGCGAATAGTGTAAAGTCGATTATATCAGATAGTAAAGGGTTCTTTAAAGGCTCAATAGATGGCAGCATGGTGGCTATCAAGCGAGCGGGAAAGTGAAGGCAGATTATGCAAATAAGCAAGCTGTGAGTCAGTTTCGTCCAATAGCACATTATTTTTTTCTCAGTCCAAAAACAAAAACGGTTGTCTGAAAATGGAAGCAGATAAAGTCGAGCAGCGTGCAGTTATACGGTTTCTTACCGCCGAAGGTATCGGCGCACGGCCTATGCACAGACGAATGGTGGGTGTTTACGGAGAGAACGCATTGTCACTGCCAGCAGTGATCAAATGGCGGAAGCGGTTTGCACAGGGTCGGGCGACACTTAAAGATGACGTTCGTCCAGGGCAGCCCGTAGTGGCGACGCCGCAGATTATTGCGCGAGTGGACGAGATCATCAAGGAGAACCGAAGAATTACGGTGGAGGCTGTGGCGACGGAGGTGGACATCAGCGTTGGGTTGGCCCACTCCATAATCACCAGGACGCTTCATTTTCGCAAGGTTTGTGCACAATGGGTGCCCCACAGTCTTAACGACGCTCAAAAAAAGGACAGATTGGATGCGTGTCAGTTGCACATGGACAGATTCGAAGCCGAGGGAGAGGCATTCCTGGAGAAACTCGTCACAGGGGACGAGACGTGGTGTCACCACTACGACCCGGACAGCAAACGCGAAAGTTCCCAGTGGCGTCACCCCTCTTCTCCCCCTCCAAAGAAGTCCAAATCAATTCGAACCTCAGCGGGAAAGGTCATGGCCTCCGTGTTCTTCGACATTCGAGGACCACTGCACACGGAATTTTTGGAACACGGACAGACAATAAACGCCGCCCGGTACGGAGAGACGTTGCACAATCTCCGCAAGTCCATCAAGTCAAAACGCCCAGGAAAACTGTCTGCGGGTGTGATTTTGCTTCATGACAATGCGCGCCCTCATACGGCCAACCAGACGCAGGGGACTTTGACGAAGTTTAAGTGGGAGGTTCTCCGTCACCCGCCGTACAGTCCCGACCTCTCCCCTTGCGATTATCACCTGTTTGGGGAGCTAAAAAAAGCTCTACGTGGGCAGCGTTTCCATTCGGACGATGAGGTCATGGAGCATGTGACGTTGTGGCTACGCAGGCAGCCCAAGGCCTTCTACCAGAAAGGCATCAAGCGGCTCGTGTCACAGTGGACAAAGTGCGTTGCCGCCAGAGGTGATTACTTTTAATGTAAGTTTAGAATTTCCCACATATGTACAGGGTGACTACGAATTAAATGAATGCTCCTCATATATCGCCAGTGAACGTCGAATAGTTTCAAACGGAAACTAAGTGCTTCGATAGTGAATTAGTTCATTCCTATTAAGGTGTGTGAATCAAGCAAGTGGAGAATCTTGTGCAAGTAGGTACTACATTGAAGACAGCAACTGTAAGTTTTATTTAAACTATTACTTTGCAAATGAAGATAAGAATTAAAGTAATGACTCACGTAGTAATATTCTTTTGATGATACAATACTTAAGGTGAAAGTTTGTGCATATCATTTAAAATTAAGGTGATTCATAATCCTCAGAATAGTATTACTTCCTATTCACCTCGGTGAAAAACCATTTCTAGAAATTTCTATATGAAATGTAATTATGTATCTTAAATTAAAGAGTAAGATTGATTTGTGTTGTATCCATTAATACAAAGTAATTATTAATTATTAATTTCAAAGTTCTATTTGGACTTGAATGAAAAGAAGGACTATTGAACATTTAATTTATTTAAGCATCATAATAATTTGTATAACTAAAGTATCGATGTTTAAACTGAATGTGAACTAGTAAAGTATTGTTGAAACTTAAAGTAAACATAATCTTGATACTAGAAATGTACTGTTATAGATTATTGATTTAAGGAAGTAGTGATCACTTTCCCACATTGAACATTGTATATATTTATGAATAATTTATATGTTTCAGTTATTAAATTTTTTACAAAATTTTTTTAAAAACACCTTGCTATACTCTTGCTTTGCGCTTTGCTACTCAAGTATGCGTTCTGGTTTAATCTCGCATCACAGACAAATGATCAGTTGGAAAGAGCAGTCGTTAAGGACCGAATTCAGAGAGCTTAAAACGTTTACAAACGGAGACACGATGCTAAGGTAACAGATTCCTCAATATCAGCCCGGGGATAAGGTCATGGTTCGTTCTTTCCGGAGGTATGTTGGTCAGTCGGAAAAACTACTACTGAGATACGAGGGGCCAGCTACTGTCACATCGAAGGTAGGACGTTTCACGTACCGGGTCACATATGGTCGTGGATCTAGCCGAAGTGATGTAGTACATCTGGAGAGGTTACAGCCATATCTTTCCAGATGAATGATGTTACCACGCAGGGACTGCGGTGGTTTTAGGGGGGAGGAGATGTTACCTGGCGTTTTTTCCTTAACTATTCCCCCCTAGAGGTGGACTCTACCTGAACTCATGGTCCGGTTTCTTTATCACCTCTGAGGATAGTCGACCGTTCCAGAGATGATGTCGAGGCCGGACTCGGGGATATAATGGGGAGTTCTGCTGATGTGAAGACAGTTCGGTTTTGGCGACAAACCTGTCGCATGAGAAGGTCTCCACCCAGAGTCAGAAAGAGAGAAGTAACAAAGCTTTCTCCAGCGAGGATCGCCAGTCCGCCTTCCCCGCTAAGAAGCTTCCGAAGCCCGGCCAACGTGGGAGACATTGCTGGCAAACGAAGAGAATTACCAAAGCTATCTCCAGCGAGGATTGCCAGTCTGCCTTCCCCGCTAAGAAGCTCTCGAAGCCCGGCCAACGTGAGAGACGTTGCCGGCAAATGAAGAGAATTACCGAAGCTATCCCCAGCGAGGGTCGCAAGTCCGCCCTTCCTGCTAAGAAGCTCCCGAGGTGAAGCTCTGTTACATTGACAATTTATTACAAATGTAATAATACTAATGGGTGATGTATATTGCTTTACCCTGTTACAAATACTAAATAATAAGTTCTTATGGATATATATTGTACATATACAAATTTAAATGTTCCCATAAATGTAAATACCTATTTTTTGTTTTTTAGTTTACCAAATTTCTTTTGTGTAAATGTTTCAATTCTATGTTCATAAATAACAGTCAACTGTAAACTTCACTAAACTTACAAAGGTTTCTTGTATTTTCATAATATACAGTTTGTATTTCTATATTCCATGCTTTACTATTTGTACCTTTATTTCAATATATTTTATTTTTAGGATGTTTGAAATATATTCATAATTTGTGATTTTCATCATTTTTTTTTTTCAGGCCATGTTGAAGAATGCAATATGAATGCAACATGATCAACAAATGAAGAATATAATTTCATATTACTTTGAATGTTCCTACTTTTCCTCTACATTGATGACAATAAACCAGCCTTGTAAATTAAAATGAATTCGTTTCAGTATTTTCGTAAATTAAGTATATTGTTTTCCAATATAATAAAAGGAAATATTAGCAATTTGTATTAATCCAATCAATTTTAAAGTTTCTACTTATTACTGGCACATGTGTAAATACATGTAACTATGATTTACTCAACAAGAACTGACTATTTCACAATTTTCTGCTAGGCATTTTGAATCATTCATAATCAGCACACACATTAATAGTAATATACAGTATTGCAAGATACACAATTATTACTTTACAATTACCTGACTACATGCCAACACAAAATACACTGCAGTTATTTTGTTAAGAACAAAAATTGGTAAATGCTATCCACTGCCATGAACATAAATACATTGTTAAGGTGACAATTTGTTCTAAAATGAAAAGGAGGACGCAAATAATTTGAAGAAAAATAAACATGTTATCAGAGGTATAAACCTATCTCCTCAACCAAAACAAACAAAAAAAACCTTCTAAACCTATCTGTTCAACCAAATAAAACAAAAAAAACACCTCTAAACCTATCTGTTCAACCAAATAAAAAAACAAAATAAACCTTCAAATCCATCTGTTCAACCAATTAAAACAAAAAAAAAATTAAACTTCACATATCAAAAGGAGGACATATTACTCTTCAAACATCAAAAAGGAGGACAGAATTTACAAAAGGAGGACACTTCTCAAGGGAGGACAGAGCTTCCAAAAGGAGGACGGTTGGTCACCTTAACATTGAGCATGTTATTAAAAATACAATCTCAATTTAGAATTGTATTCATAAATCCAGTCCATAATTCACTACTTACTGTAATATTGGAATAGCCCTATTGTTGTAATATTGGAATAGTCCTATTGTAAGTTGGGAGTTGTCCAACAGGGACACAAAAAAAAAAAAAAAAAGAAAGGAAAATTTTTTAATTTAAAATAACTCTTAGTTTTAACTCTTTATCCTAATTCAGTGGTTTGACTTTAATGGTTAATTTCCCCCTCTCTACTTTATGTTTGACATATTTTAGAAATCTCTAATATTTTTGGTACAGATGTAGAAGTGAATGTGATGATTCCTTCAGGAAGTTATTGGAAATGGCCTGAAAAATCTGATGTTCTCCTGTATCCAATTAAAAATGTCATAACAAAACTTTCTCCACCTATTGCAGTTGGTTCCAGGGAACAGTTTAAATTTGAAGAAATGTAATTTTGTCTTGACTATGAAAGTTTCAATTTTATAAGTAACTCTGTTCAGATAAGAATTGATTTAAAGAACTTGATTGATTTAAAGTTGATTTGAAATGTTAAATAAACATTAATAAAAATAATTATTGATTGACTTAATGTATAAATGTTTAAATATCATGTAATATTTTAATACATTTTTATCCTCATGCAATTTTTAAAAGCAAACTTTTATTTTGAATTCACATGGTGACATACGTAACAATCAGGGTGTCACACACATAATGCAGATTTTTAATTTTCATTTATTCAATTATTTATTAAACTTAAATTTTAACTGTGATTTTAGATGGTATGGTAAATAAATTATTACCATATTTTTTAATTTAAATGTGTGGCAATAAAACTCACAGAAATATATCATTTAATGTCATTACTCAAAATTTGCTTTTTTTTAAGTCACACACGTAACGTTTTTTAAAAAGCTATTTAAAAAATAACTATTATATCAAACTGATAGGTTTCTGCATAAAAGAATATGGTAAAGTGTAGATTATTTTAAAGAACTTTGGATTTTTTAAATAAGAAATATATTGAAAAATCCTTGATTAATTAGAAAAAAATGTTTTCCAAATGTGTCACACGTAACACGGAACGGCCCTCAAACGAAATTAAAAATTTTAGAAATGTTAACAAAAGGTGAAAGTGGAGCATCACTTGCAAAGATTTTTGGGATAGGAACATCCACTATATGTGACATTAAGGCCAAAAGAGTTCAGCTCGACCAATTTGCTTCAAAACTGGACTCAGAAGAAGGGACGCTAAAAAGAAAAACTGCGTGTTCAGCAAACAACAAAGCATTGAAGGATAAAATGTACGTGTGGTTCACCCAAAGGAGAAGCCTAGGAGAGCCAATTTCAGGCCCACTGATCTGCGAAAAAGCCCTACAACTGAATGAGCAGCTTAATGGAACGACAGATTTTAAAGCCAATTCTGGATGGCTTAAAAACTAAGTCTAGACATGATATTAGGGAGCTGGACATTCAAGCAGAGAAAAACTTTCCTTGGATTTAGCGGCTGGGGGTACTTTTATTGAAAAGTTTATAAAAGATGCACTTGGAAAAGGTTATTCTAGGGATGATGTGTACAACACAGATGAGACTGGGGTAAACTGGCGAGCTCTTCCACACAAGTCACTGGCGTCGGGACATGAACAATCCACTCCCAGGTTTAAACTGAGGAAAGAAAGGATTACTGTAATTGTATGCGCTAATGCAAGTGGGGAGCACAAAATAAAATTGTTAGTGATTGGCAAGAGCAAAAATCCACACAGTTTTAAAAATTGTACTCTCCTGTTTCGTACACGTCACACAAAAGTGCGTGGATGAGTTCAGTCATTTTTCTTGAATGGTACAAGAATGAATTCATTCCTAGTGTAACAAAATACTGTGAGGAGAAGAATAAAGATGGGAAAGTTTTGCTTATCATTGATAACGCACTCACACATCCCCTCTCAAAGTATTGAATGCAATCAATGATAATTTTGAAGTTCAATTTCTCCAACCCAACGTCACAGCCACTATCCAGCCAATGGATCAGGGAGTGATCGAAAAAATGAAAAAAATATACAGAAAGCAGCTCCTGCATTGCCTTTTGCTTACAGAAAAGGATTAAGAAAGTGTGGTACAGTTCATTAAAAAAATGAACATTAAAGATAGCATTTACATGCCTGCAGATGCTTGGGATTCTCTCACCAAAAGCAACTTGCAAAGAGCCTGGAATAAATTATGGCCTGAAGAACAAAGTGCTGATGAAGAAATTGCAAATGATAACGAAGACTGCAATGTAAACGAAGTGGTAGAAATATGCAGCACGATCGTGGGATTCGAACAATGCGATGAAAATGATGCCAGTGAATGGTTGGCTGTTGACAACAACGATCCTGGTACCAGTTCTTAAGCGACCAAAGAAATAGTTCCCATGGTGTCTAAAGGGGACGCAGAAACAGTCGAGTCAGATGGGGAAAGGGAAGATGAAATTGAAGAGGCAGGGCCAACACATTTGGAAGCTTTTATGGCAGCAGAGACTCTGATGTCATGACTTGAGAAACAGACGGAGAGTACAACAACCCAGCTCATTCTATTAAACAAATCAAAGACTTGGCCGAAAAAAAGCGAACCACTACTGTAGTTCAAAAATCAGTAACAGTTTTTTAAGAGCTCTGACAATGTATCAACATGTATATTCTTTCAATAAAAATTATTTCAATTATTTCGTTTAAAAATTATTCACGCAAGTTAAATCTATTTTAATGTGAAGGCCTTTTTATTTTCAGTCTTTTCCAACCATCAACCAATAATAGCCTGTAACGTCTGGAAAATAACAATGATTGAGTTCGAGATCACCACATCCCTCCTGCAAGCTGAAGTTAACCTTACCTACGTTTCCAAATATTGAACTGTTCCATTGCCTATATAAGACTGGTTTTTTTGTAATTTATTTCTCTTTGCCTGAAGAAGTCAGTTAGCTCTGACGAAATCGATAGCTGTAATGTATTTTTGTAGATATTTTGTATTTTTATTTAGTCTATGCGTTGGCCTTGATTTATTTCGTTTAAAAATGTATATTCTTTCATTAAAATATATTATAAGTTCATATTAATTAATGGTTTTATTTATCTGCTCTAATTATGTATTTAACCACTAAAGTGAATTATTAACGGTTATAGCAAGTTTTCTTTTTGTTATTAACTTGAATGACCTGTTTTGGTTCTTTTCGAAAATCCGGACAGGGTCCAGTCACAATTAATCCGGATTATCGACGCTCTACTGTAAATATAAAAAGATATGGGTATCACAATATAGAGAATCCTCAAAAGGAAAATTAACCAAACAGTTTTTTCCTTCAGTTTATACAAGATTAAAACTTAATCAAATAACAGTTGACTTTCTTACCATTCAATTTTTAACTGGGTATGGAGCCTTTAATGAATATCTTATTAAATTTAATATTAAAAATAATGCACTTTGCTTGTGTGGAACAAATGAAAACCAAAACCCTGAACACTTACTCTTTAAATGTAAACTCTTTAATGGGAGGGTAAAGACTCTCAAAGGCTTTTTTTTCGATATTCGAGTCCTCAATAACTTACTAAAGCTCAAACACTATTGCAGATAAAAATCTGAAATTTTGTAAAACATAAGTGAAGGCTTTGTAGTTTTATTTTTTCAAAGCATTTTAATTTTAATTTATTAGTTTTAATAATAATAACGTCCAAACTTACCGTAAAAAAAAACACGTTCTTTAGATTTGTAAGATCACCAATTGATATTTTTTTTATTGAAAGTTAAAATAAACTACAGTAACTAATTACAATTCTAATGTTTGGAATAATTCTCTTATTTTGCTTATAGGCCTATTAAAAAAAAAAAAAAAAAACTGAATCTGTGTTTTTTCATTTTTATCTTTTCGATTTTTTTTTAATATTTTTCTCTTACATTAGATTGAAATTTTCACAGCCAAAAAGAAATAAAGACTTTCAAGACTCACATAATAATTTTTAATTGCCGAAATATTGCATGTTTTTAATTAAAAAAATCACAAGCTAAATTCGTCCATAATTTGCCATAAGAAATTAGTTTCAAATCTCAACACCAGTTGGAATAGGAGTCGCAAAAGGTATGTAGCACATTACTGGAAGGCATAATTAACATATTTTCATTCTAATCTTCAAGAGCTAATCTTAACCAAAAAATTTTGCAATATTTCCATTTCTTTCGTGCATTTGAGCCCTGATCGCTGAAAGATATATCTCGCCAAAAACCGGCTTTCGCTACCCTTCTCAGGTGAGAAAAAAAAAATAACAGAGGAGCCCACTTGAATAAGAAAAAAATCCAGGAAACATAAGTAAAGAAATTATTAATTTTCCATCACAATTTGTAAATGAAAATTACCTAAAAAAAAAAAAACCAAACAAACACAAGATTGATTTCCTATTTTTACATAATTTAGCAAAGTTCCTGAACTTCAAAGCAAAAGTGATTTGGATTTCCTTCCAGAACTTTTAGTTGAAACAGAAAAAAAAGATAAGAAACTTACAGAGTTAAAAACAAGAAGAGTAGTTGATTTAGGGCATTTTATAATCAGCATTCAAGATCTTGAAAGACACCGGTAAGATAACTACTACAACTTTTTTAAATGACATATCTTAAAATAACCATATGCAATTTCTTTTTTATTTTTTGAAATCCTATAAAATCCTCATTTCAAGAAAAAAAATCTAAACATGATTGCAAATTTAATTACACGATTAAATAGTAGTGTTTCAATGGATTTTCATTTACTTTGTTAACGTGTTTCTATAAACTTTCCTGAGTAAACATTTTCAATGACTTTTTTGTTATCGGTCAGAACATTCCAAAAAACGTGTATTTTGATTTAGTCAGTAACAAGAATTACAATAATCTCTTGTAATCATTTAATTTATTTAATTCTATTTTAAATCCTTTTTGTGTTTATAATATTCTAAATATTCTTTATAACCTGCACATGATCTATTAGCAGTTGTAAGTTTTATGAGAAAAGGTAAATAAATGTCGGTTTCTTCTTTATTTCTTTCGGCATGGCCTTTTATCAAAATTACTTTTTAAATGTACCCACTGTATTAAAAAACAGTGGTGTCAAATGTGAAAGAAGAGACGAAAGTAAACGATCTGGATCTCAATTCGGCTGCCGTTTGGGGATTGACATCTTCTGGTTGCAAACATAGGCAACTGGAAACAATTATGGCACTCATTGGAGTGCCATCAGTTTCCCATGTACTGTACATTAAAAAAGAACAGCAAGTAGGCAAGGTAAATTTACCAGTGTCTTCTTCCATAATAAAGTTAATAAATAAATATGTTAATATGGAAATAAAAAAAATACAAACTGATTATTTTAAAAACTTGTCAGTAATTTATGTTGTTACTATTATTTTACAGATTTGGGAGAAGATATTGCTTAATGAAATGAGGAAAAATGGAGAGGAAGAAAGAAAAATTGCAATATCGCAAGGTCACATCACTGAAGATGGTATTCCTTATTGCTCGGTAATTGTTGATGGCGGATGGAGTCAAGTTATGGCCGCAGGTTTTCCGCATTATCTGGATGTGCTGTAATAATTGGAGTGCGCACGAAAAAGATTTTATATGTAGGCATTAAAAATAAATTCTGCTACACTTGCGCTCGCCAGTCATCAGAGCAAAGATCTCATGTATGCTGGAAAAACTGGGACGGTCCATCAACAGCCATGGAGGCAGAGATCATTGTTCAAGGCTTTCAAAGCAGTAAAGAAATGCATGGTCTCTACTTCACAACTATGGTTGGTGATGGAGACTCCTCCGTCTATCAATCTATTATTGAAAGGGTAGATTATGGAAGAACTGTCAAAAAGGTGGAATGTGCTTACCATGCTGTCAAGTGTTTCACATCTTCACTCTTCAAATTGGCAAAAGGGAGTGCAGAAGTAAGAAAATACTTAACAAAATCACGTATTTTAAAGATGAAAAAAAAAAAAAAACACGCTTGAAGATTCATTACTCACAGTGCAAGAAATGGAGAAACTGCGGAACAATTGTGCACTGTCTTTCGAGAGTGTTCCTTATCACATTTTTGGAGATCACTCTCACTGCCATTCCAAGTACTGTAATGAAACTCTTGAAAATCAGAACAGTACCAATTTGGTTGAAAAGATCCCTATTTCTGTGTGGTCTGAGATAATGAAAATTCTGAGCTATCTTATCATGAAAGCCAGGCGTCTCGCTACTAATGCAACAACCAATTACGCTGAAATGTTTATGCATTTAGTAGTCAAGTTCAGTGGGGGTAAGCAATTTAATAGATCACAGTGCGGATCTTATTCTCACAGAACCATTGGTGCCGGGCTTTCATACCATTTTGGCAATTTGTGGCACTTGAGGGCATGGAAGGCACACACCACCAGAAGCCCAAACTGCATCTTAAAACGAGTCCTTGCACGCAGACACAGCAAAGTTCTCGATTGTAGAAAGCGCCTCCAGTTCAATTCTACCAGCAAACGATACAAACGATCAAAATCATGCCCTGGCGTTGATAAGGATTATGAGCCAAATGCTCAAGCTCCTGATATGTCACCAGATGATCTGAAGAGTGGCTGTGAGGCGAAACTACTAGAACTACAGCTCTCTCTGCAGGCTCGAGTTGAGCTGGTGAAGAATACTTGAACCCAGCGAGACAGTGGTCTGTGGATAAAAGGTTTTATCGCCTTACAGCTTCTAATTTTGAATCAGTCTGCAAGATGAGATACGACATCTTGCCAGGCAACAGTGCATCGTTTGCTGTATAGAGAACAATTCACTACTGATGCTATAGATTATGGCATTAGTAATGAAGGCTGTGCTCTGTCTACGTATGAAAACCAAACTGGGTCACTCGTATAAAGTTCTTAATTTGTATTATGAAAGATCAAATATTAAAAACAAGCAGTTTTTTTTAAAAAAATAAATCTTATTAATCATCATAATTGATTCTACAAAACAGAACAGCAGACAGTAAGTCATCTGTCATTGCCTGACTTGTATCATTTAATATCAATTTGTGAGGCAGCTTGAATTCGGTTTGGGTAAATGTTGCTGATTTGTTTCTACAGAACATACGTTCGTGCATTATCAACAGAGATATTCAAAATTTGATTTAAATATTTTAAAAAATTAATATTTTAAATTGATAATAATAAGAAAATCTGGAGCAGTGAAGCATTCAAAAATTTGTGTGCTCCGGCCAAAAACTCATTGCTTTACTGCTTCTTGCTCCAGTTCCGGGCTCCGCTCCAAAGCCCTGGATATTTTGGTTTATACAGCAATTACTAGATTGTCCAGTTGATAATGCTCCAGATGTTTGCAGTGTTATTAATATTTATATTTAATGTTTGTTTTTGGCATTGATTATCATAATTTCTAATTAACTTCTTTTCATTTTGTATTGTTTTTCATTTTTTTTTTGTTGTCGCCATAATTTTTTTTAATTTTTAAATAATTCATCTTTTTCTTTTATATGTTTATAGATTTCATCTGTAATCCACTGTTGTTAGCCTACATGGATTATGCTCTTAACTGTTTCTTTTACATCGGTATCATTCATCACTCTTATCATTTTGTATATGACTATCGGTTGTATTTGTTAGTTTGCTCATTTGGATATGTTTAATTGCTATTTTTTAAGTTTTGAGTTTTATAATATCTTCTTAAAAATAGTCCTCCTCTATTTTTGGCTGCTTTTTTTATTGTTTTTATGTTAGCGGGCTCTTCACTGAGCGTATGATGTTTTGTTATTGAGTAGATAATGGTCAGATATATCTAGTCTAATTATAGTCCCAATGAATGTCACATTATGAATTTTTCTAAGGCAATGGTGAAAATATTATTTACAGTTATTTGATAAAAGCAATAACTGCAAATAATTTCATAGATG
>JAFIDM010056620.1:0-17107 GCA_023159025.1 Thereuonema tuberculata | reverse complement strand
GCATATAATTCAACAATCAGATGAAAATAACGATGTTGAAATTAACTGTATGTCACCTGCAGAATTCCATTTACTTTCCTGACCCTGTACATAAGACAAAATTTGGATTCCATATACAAATATCATTTGCGTACTGAAATCTCCCAAAGTCACAGTGGACAGATGTTTCAATTGGATCAGAACTGTTACAAAAAAAATGTAACGCTTCTATCAAAATGAAAATTCATAAATATTATATTTAATATTGTATTAAAATAGATTTTCTCTACAGAGATGTTATTAAAGTTGACTTCATAAATAAAGTAGATTGTTGCTTCTTTAAAACCATTTCAACTAGTTTTTGTTTTTTTGCCCAAAAGCGTAACTCCATTTCTTTTAAGTTTGAAAGAGAAAGGATTTCGTTAGGGTTTTGAATTTCATACCATATTTTCATTGTATGAATATCAAACTCTGGACAAAATTTCAATTTTAAATTCAATTGTCTACGTTACTAAATAGTCGATTGAAAATAAGCCAAATTTGCTACTTTTCACTTTACTACCAATTTCAGAACCTCATATATTTTTAAAAAACTAACGGAGTTGCTTAATATTTATTTTATATATCAGAAAGTATCTATAAAGTTTCTGTTTAAAATTTCATACTTATCCAGCTTTATTCTCAAAATCTATGAAGGATTAAAAATTCACTTTTGTTTTCGATAACATTACAAAATACCTACTTTGTAAGCCTATCTCAGGAAAACTAAAAGACTCAAACTAATTTTAATGCATTATTTATTATACATATAAAATACTCTCAGTTTATGAAAGCTTGTTTTCTGGCTCAAGTAGTTCTTATTTATACAGCTTTAAAAATGCCCGAAACGTTTATGGAAAACCAGTTACAAATTGCAGACCTTACTTCTGAATGCTATTTCTCAGAAATGTTTAAGGTTAGGACAATAATATTTGGTAGGCTTTCATATAAGGAGTGAAGGTACCTTTGTGCCAAATTTCATTAAAATCGGAGGGGGTCACCTGAGAGGCATTTGCTGATTTGACGTGGAATGACCCATCCAGGAGACAATGCCCTTCGCTCGGAGTACTGCAATTAGTTAAACACTCATCGTCAACTCTGCAAGTATATTTTATTTACCGATGAGTCACAGTTCACTCGTGATGGTATTAACAATTTACGAAATCAACATACATGGGCAGAGGTGAACCCTCATGCAACAGTGGAACGGAACTTTCAACACCATTAATGTATGGTGTGGTATTATTCATGATCAGCTGATTGGACCGTTTATTTTCCAAAAGCGCTTAGCAGGTCTGGTGTACTTACAGTTTCTGCAAGAAGAATTACCGACATTGCTTGAAGATGTTTCTCTTGCAACGCGACGCCGGATATACTTCCAACACGATGGTGCAACGCCACATTTTTCAAATAATGTTTCCACCTATTTAAATCCCCAATTTCCAAATAAGTGGATCGGTCGTAGAGGTCCTATGCACTGGCCACCCAGATCACCAGACCATACGCCGATGGATTTTTGCGTATGGGGACGGATGAAGGAAAAGGTTTACGCGGTCAAAGTAAACTCCCGTGAGGCGCTACTTGCCCGTATTAATGAAGCATTTCCGCAGTTAAAGGACAGCCCTGCTAAACTACGAAAAACAACAAGATCAATTGTTAAACGTGCAGAAAAATGCATTGAGGATCAACCTTAAAACATTTTTGAGAATTTACTGTAATTTTATTGATTAGGTGGAGGGTAATGTTTTTCAGTTCAATTTACTTTGCACTGTTCTCCATAACAGTTCATTTAATCGAACATCTATTAACTTTCTGTATACTGTATTTGCACCGTTTGTTCAGAAATAAATGTTCTACATATTTTGTTGTAAACTTTTGTGTCTAACCTACTTTACCAACGTTATTGTACATCAAACGGAAAAACGGTTGTTTCGCGATCCGTCTTTTGTAGGTTCCATGTGGGATACGCTTACAAACACAGGGAGATACAGTTCTGCGACATGTTTCATTCGATTTTTCAGGTCAACAACCATAAGAAACCACTGATTTCGCCCCTTAATTTACCTTCCCAGACTTCCAGCAAGTCTTCATTTCACCCAGGGTACTAAATTATGGGCGAAATCTTTCGCTAGCCATAACTCGCAACGAAGCATTTCCGGACCTATGTTTATATAACTTTTTTACTTTACTTTTACATGTAGAATGAGCTCCCGAAGTTTCTGCATATCTTCGTGATCACCCTGTATTTAATGTCAGATCGCTTTTTGAAGCCGAGAGAGATATTCTATAGTTTTGTTAGCGAATAGAAAATACATTTTCGAGGCAGAGACATTAGAATAATCATTTATAAATAAATTTAGAGAAGAGGTGAAACAGGATTTATTGAAAATAAACGAAGCAAAGCACATCTAGTTCTTCATAATTTGTCACCAAGTTCTGGGCTTTTCCCCAGGTAGATCTCTACTATTTAGCCCTAAGATTGGTCTAACCGGACATTCAGATCTCAAATCCATCCAGAGGGAACATCTATTTCAGTTTGATTTAAAACAACAATTAATTGTTTATCGGCGGCAGCAATTTTTTATTATTATTGACTGACCATGCGAAGTCTCACTATTCGACTATTGTATTTTTTGTTTGTATTTTTTACAGTATATCTACAAGGACAAAGTGCTAAAACGGTTGGGCCGATTTTCGTTATACTTGATTTGATTCTTATGTATAGACTAGCTGTGCCCCGCGGTTTCACCCGCGTTAAATTGTGGTTATACAAATCTGTTTCATACACATTATGAGTATAAATAACTAAATGCATCTCATTAACTAAAGACTGCACTTCCCGGTACCGGGTGTTCTGAGAACGACAGGATAGCGAATACACGAAAGGCGCCTCTTGCTAAAAGGGGCAATCCACAGGGAACCAGGCGTATTGCCGGGGAATGGTAAACGCCCCGTCGGCGCTGAATCCTTACGAAGCTTCCGATTGGTTAGTACCGTATTCTTCAGTCTAGCCCAGGGTTTCTCAACCTTTTTTACCCCATGGACCCCTTTTCCCTTTTTCTTTTGGTGGACCCCCTCATAGCTAAAAAGTATAGGGATTATATTAATAATTAACGAAATAGTAAATGATTTTGCTTTATTTTGAATGAAAACTAATTTAATGCAAATAAATTATTCTACAGTGATAAATAATACATATTCTACACACTGGTAAATAATTAATAATAAACCATTTTAAAATAAGTGTGATTCAATGAGATCCCTGTGGACCCCGAAGAATATTACATGGACCCCCAGGGTCCATGTGGACCCCTGTTGAGAACTCCTGGTCTAGCCTAACAAAAAATACCATCTGGAAATTAAAATACATGGCCCTTCTCGGTAATGTTCGATTCTCGTCATGCGGCCAACCCACCCCCGATTTTTACTTATTTAATAAAATAAAATGTCCACTACTATTTTATTTGCTGTTTTTTTGTGACGAATTAATTGTAATTTTATTTTTCACTGTGGTCCCCCAGCAAAATAACTGTCAACAGTTAATCTTTGATTCGATCGAATTAGTTTAAACGTTGGGCAGAATCCATTATAATACTATGGAAAAGTGCCATTAAACAAACAAATAAGAAACGTTTTCATAATTTAATTAATTGCATCTATACTAATAGATATAATTTTATAGATACAAATATTTAATTAATTGTATCTATACAATTAAAAAAAACTACCTACGAATTGATTTTATTAAACCTAACTAAAACCTAAAAATTATGTATCTGGTATATTAAGTCAAACGTACGCTTACCTATTACGGTTAGTACCTATTAAATAGGAAACGCATAGAATTATTCAATTAAATTAACCAAACACATCCACAAAAATTAGTTCGCTGAAGCACAACTGTTTTGTAAGGAGCCGACCACTTGACTGAGCAGTAAGGCATGGTACGTCACTCGCTGACCTGGGCATTCACAGTTCGGCCCTTCTCGGTAATGTTCGGTTCTTGTCGATAGATTTATAATACAGTAGAACCCCGATTATCCGAGTTAATGTGGACCAAGCCTAACTCGGATAACCGAAAAATTCGGTTAAAGCGAAAATTGTAAATAAAATAAATCTTATAGGTTTAAATGTATATTTTAACAAATACAAAAGTTACATAGATACACTAAATACAATTCATATTTGAAAGAGTTCTTTTACTTAAACCTTACCTTTTACTTTTCTGCACACCATTTTTCTAATTCGTTTCTCTTCTTTTTCCAGTCTCCAACAGTAACAGCTCCGACACCGAGATCTTCCGCTACTTTCTTTATTGATTCACCATTATCTATTCTTTGGATTGCTTCTAATTTTGTTTCTATTGAAACAGCAACTCGCTTTCTCTTATTGCTACTCATTTCGAATCTGTAGAATTGACTGAATGTACCACCGTACTTTTTAGATACACTGAACAATGTAACCAATCGAAACCATTCCCCGATTCCAGGGAGGTGATCAGTCGAAACCATTTCCCGATTCCAGGTAGGGGTCATATGACTAGACGAACAAAGATTAATTGCGACCAATATTCTGCGAATTCTCTTTCGTTTTCCTGAGTGTTTGTGAGATCATGTTCAGAATTTTTTTCGGTAGCTTTAAAAATGAAAAATGTAGAACAAAAAAAAAATCCTAAAAGTAGCTCGGTTAAAGCGGAAACTCGGATAATCGGGGCTCGGATAATCGGGGTTCTACTGTAGTAGTATAGATTATAACGGCAATTATAGTTCCAATTGCCATTTTCAAATTACAAATAAGCAGACGGATCGGATATAAATAAACAATCTGAGATTCAAAAAAAAGGTTGTATACATTCGTTATTGATGGGGGAAAGGGAAACATGAGTCAAAAAACGATATAAAATGAGTAACACAATTGTAATTCTTTTTTTTAATTTGTTTTGTTTTTGTCTTATTGAAATAGTTTCTTTAATCCCATTTTTGAACCTTTTTCAATCTATTATTTGTGAATTTAAACCTTTATTTAAATATTTTTAATTACTTAATTAAATTTATTATCTACATTTGTAATGACTATTTTATTGTATTAATTTCATTATATCAGCCCAGTTCCTTATTATACATATAAGTGTAACTTATTTTATATTGTTTTTTGATTCATGTTTTCTTCCCCTTCCCCCTATTAATAATGTATTCGACCTCTTTTTTGAATCTCAGATTGCCAGATTGTTTATGTTTACTGCTCCGCTCCTATTGGTCGTAGCGTGATGTTATACAGCCTATAACCTTCCTCAATAAACGGGTTATCTAACGCAAAAAGAATTTTTCAAATCGGACTGGTAGTTCCTTAGATCAGCGCATTCAAACACACAAACTCTTCAGCTTTATAATAGTAGTATAGATAATTTGATCTACTTAAAAATGAATACGATGATTTTTGTCTTGACACAAAGCTTGTCCCAAAAAATAAAGATTATCTTGGAACAGTAATGAATTCCCAATAATTACATTAAAAATTTTGTTTTCCATAAAAAAAAAAAAAAAAAAAAAATCTAATCAACTATGAAACATTCTATAATACGGAAAAAAAAAATAAGTTATTTAAAATAACAGAATAAACCTCAAATTAAATAAGATGTTTAATTTAACTGAACAAAAAAAATGACAATTAAACGACTTCGACATTTTATTAAAATACGAATCTTAACAACATAATTATAAATAATAATATTGAAAACAAGACAGCAGTGAAACTTGGAAAGAATTGAAATGAAATAAATGAATAAAAAAGCAAAACATCCGTCTCTGATTATTATTATTAAATATCATTTTATTAATATTTAAAAACTCAAAAAGTAATCCATGACTACTACAATATTTAATTTAATAAAATGTCATTATTGAAAAAAAATTTTGGTGGTTCATCTTTTGAGCACTAGAGGTCACTAGTCATTTCGTTAGAAAAGTGTCCTTTACGTTCTAGTGTTCGTGTAATAAAATGGATTTGAATTTCAGAAATATTAAGTTTGTGAACAAATATCAGATAAAAATAATAAACAGCTGAATAATAGGCAAATACATTTACGTTCTGTGATGTATTTAATCAGCTGGTATTTGTTTAGGAAAGAAATACTTCGACTGAATTTAAAGACTATCTTTGTAATGTAAATAAAAGCAAGAGGGTTATCTTGTAGAATTGGCTGATGGCTCTTGGACGTGCCTCCCTCTGCGTTTCCATTGACGGTATCATCGGTATATGTGTACTCGTGCAAATTACGCAATAACACAATCATTTTCAAATTTCACTTCATTTTTTCTACACTTCTCGATGCGAATATTTCTGCCTTTTATTATTCCCTTTATTTGAACATTGTTTTAAATAATTTCTTTCACGGACTTATTAAATATACCATAGGCGTCCAATGTTCAAAAATTAAGGACGGATGACTTTTGTATCTGCATTTGAAAACAGTTCTTAGCCAAATATTGGCGTAAATGTATTGCCAGAATATGAACACATGATATAACATTAAAAAAATGGTTCTAAATGAAGTAAAAAGCAAGTTGTAATAAGTTTGTTTGCAAGTCACAAATTTCCGAAATATACAGGTGGAGGACAAGGTGGATGTACAGTGCTGACAGATAACCAGACGGAGAGACATGTCAGTATGGAATATGGCTACCCTGAACTGCGATGCAGGTCGCACATGTTTAGTACCAGGAGTTCCTAAAGCTAAGTACACACTGCTGGACATGTTGCGCGATTTGTCTATAGACCGTCAAAGACGGGTCACGAGAAACGGTCTATAGATCGTCTAGAGACACCGTTCTTTGTCTTGTCTAGCGTCCACACTACAATGTGAATTTCTCAGTCTCATCTTCGCAGTCCACCATGGAGGACATTGTTTTGTGTGGAATGAGTTCCTGCTTAGTGCTAATTACAAGTGAAAATGACCCAAAAATAAATACTAATATATGGAACTTTCTAAATAAACAAATAAATCATAAACAAAAAAATTTGAAAAATATTGAAATAGAAAAATTACTAAAAATTTATGATGTAAATATCATCTTCGAAGAGTTTAAAAATGTATTTTTAAAAAAGAAAACAAATAGTAATGAAATAACAAGTTCTAATTTTAAAAAATTGAATTTCACGTAAATATTTTAAAAATTCTCTTAAAACAGACTGGGACGTGTCTCGCCTTTAGACACCAAGTGACGTCCACACTGTCAAAATGTTGCGCAACATGTCTCACGTTGCATGCTGTCTCCCATCTCGGTCGGGAGACTTTAGACATGCGATTTTTGGTCTCGCAACGGACCCGAGGCGGGGATTTGTCTAACCTGAGACAACCTGAGACACGTCTATAGACCAAAATCCCGCAACATGTCTAGCAGTGTGTACTAGGCATAAGGCAAATTGGTCCAATCCTCCCTCAGAGCACGAATGAGTCCCGGGTTGGGTTGGGGGGGGGGGGGGGGGGGGGGGGGCGTATCCCCATTGCGTCCAGGACGTGTTTGACGAGGTTCAGGTCTGGGAAGCCAATAATACTGTGATTAATTATCTCAATCTCTAGAAGTGACTGCACTGCTGTCGTACGATGAGGAAGTGCATTGTTATCCATGAATAGAAAGTTTGGCAAAACTCCGAACGGCGCACAGTGGTCCCGATTCAGTAATTATATGGTGCAAAAAATCACAAAATCGAACTTTTTTTTTTTTATTTCAAACCTTTCTTAAGTTGTTCTATAGGATGTGGTAGGAATGTACGCAAGTTGTTTTTAAATTTTAATGCCACTGTTTTACCACTGTAATTGATCAAACATGACAGCTTTTATGGTTTCCACTCTTGACAGTATTCTTCTCTCGTACATCTGACTTTACTTCTACGACGTGATTTTTCGCAGCTGAGATCAATTAGTATATTTTTAAACTATATCAAATGACCTACATAATTATCCCTAAACATATGTCATATCTTAATATTTAAAGAAATGAAATACTTCTAAAGTTATACCTATTTTTTAGTAATATTTCAAACATCAGGGAAGGTTTTAAACAAAAAGGCCACAAAAGGCCAAGCAGTTATTTATGCCAGATAGTAGACTATGGATAGCTGTAACATTATTCATCAAGTTTAGCTACCACCAACTGCCACCAGAGGATACCGAGCAGAAAGACTGAGAAAATCCAGCGCGTCACCTAACCGCCTTTGGAAGGGCTGTAGGTCATTGCACCCTTCCCCTCTCCAATTTTTGTTCAGTCAACTCCTCCAAAACAGTCATTTTGAGATTGCCATCTATCTCCTAAGCATTTACTGCAGTGCTAGTGTTCAGTTGTAGAGAGAACAAGATATTTGAGAACAAATTTCGTTTGGTGAGTTAAGTCTATTTCAAATTTTTTCACCGCATTTTTAGTGCAAAGCTTATAAGTTATTCGTGGCTTAGAGAGTTGAATGCTTATTAATTGTATATATTAGGTAATCGAAAAGTACAATTACTGGTTTTGTTTCAGATAATTCAAGACATGCCGACAAGAAGGACAATTAGGAGTTCTGATATGTTCTTCAAAAACATTTGAAGTCTTTTATAAATGTCTTTTTATAAATGAATATAACTTACCGAAAGAAGACGAATTAAAAAACATTTTATACGGGTTTTATAAAAAATATGTTGAAAGATGGAAAAAATCTAATCGTACAAAATCCAGATTTGAACAAGCTAACTCATCATGGTTAGATGTAGAATTAATTTTTCCTGCCACTCCATAGCCTAGTGGTGCGAATGTCGCTGTTGCCCAGTCCAGCTCCAAAAAAACGTGGTCGCCCAAAGAAAGAGTTTTCAGAAGCACGTGAACGTATAAAAAAAAAATTGTAAAGAGTGAAGCGGATCTGCAATGACCTGCGAACACGATCCCACACTCCAGGAATGTTGCGTATGTCCTCAGAACGTGCCACAATTCGATTCCGAAGGGATTCCAAATCAGGCACCGGAGACGAATAAACCAATGATTTTAAATGGCCCCACAAGTAGAAATCGAGAGGGTTCAGATCAGGTGAGCGTGGAGGCCAAGCAATTGGGCCACCTCTACCTATCCATCGATCAGGAAACGTTCGATCCAAGTACCGGCGAGCCGTACGACTGAAGTGTGCAGGAGCGCCGTCATGCAAGAAGTGAGCGTGCTGACGATCGATCAGTGGAGTGTCGTCATAAACATGAGGTATGGTGTTTTCCAGGAAGTTTGTGTACGCCTGCCCCGTAAGTCTGTTTACAAGTACATGGGGTCCAACTAATCGATCACCAATGATACCGGCCCACATGTTGAGGGAGAACCGCACCTGGTGATGAGATACAACAGTTGCATTTGGGTTTTCATACGCCCATACATGCTGATTGTGGAAATTTGTTATGCCATCTCGTGTGAACTGTGCTTCATCTGTAAATAATACTAAGGCAGGAAAGTTCGGATTTGCAGCACACTGTTGCAAGAACCACTGACAGAACCTAACTCGTGCAGGGTAATCTGCTGGTGACAGCGCCTGTACACGTTGCAAATGATAAGGATACAATTGATGCTCTTTCAGCAGTCTCCAGACAGTCGTATGGGGAACATTCACTTGCAACGCTAACCTTCGTGTGCTGACAGAAGGAGTTCTGTTCAGTCTCCAGAATCTCCTCCTGTTCTTCTGGAGTTGTAGACCTTGGTCGTCCCCTTCCCAATCCAGGAGAGTGAAATTTTCCATACTCGCACAGACGGTGATGGAGACTTACAAATGTCTTCCGATCTGGACATTGTCGCTGTGGGTACCTCTCCTGGTACAAACGACGAGCCAGCGCAGCATTGCCGTCTGCCTTACCGTACATGAAGTGCATCTCTGCCAGCTCCTGATTTGTGTACATGACACACAGTCGAACGCCAAACACACCACTGAATTTAACCTTCGCCTCGGAATGATCTGTCAGAGTGCCCTCTTAATGTGTCCTTTGACGGCAACGACCTGCGGAAAGAAAAACGTTCAATGAGACATCGATGTGAGGTCTGTATTCAAGCAGGAGGTGGTCATTTTGAACATCTTCTGTAATGGCAACGACCGGCGGAACGAAAAACGTTCCGGTGATTTTCAATGTTGTGAAGGCCATAACTCGGAAATGAAGCATTTCCGGACATATGTTGTAATGAACTATTTTGATTGTCTACATGTGGGAAATACATACCTGAAATTATGCCGTGTATTTTTGAAACACCCTGTATAACCACCCCTGAAGCTGCCAGAATTTTATCTATACGTCTTAGCAGAAGGGGCAACCGAGCAGGATCAGCTTGTATCAAACTTTTTGGAAGCACTAGCCCGGCATCTTCAAAAAATATGTATAATAAATTAGAGAGGAGAAACAATACATACCCTTTTCACCAGAAGAAGCCTTATCGCTTCTCATTGAAGCAAAGTTATCCAAAAATCTTATAATTTAATACGATTAATCTTCAAAAGAGAAAGAAGCCGACATTTATCCTAGTTATAATAAATTAGTACAGGCAAAACAACTGACTTATCCCAAAAACATTCAATGCTCGGAAGTGAGCTGTGAAGTTCCATTACAGGATTTGCTGGACCACACGGTTAGCAGGATTATCGAAACACTTTCAGAAAGTCTTCATGGTACATTTGATTTGATATGCAAATGGGGATTTGATGGATCATCTGGACAATCTATATATAAGCAAGGTTGGGAACATGAGGAATTCAGCGATGAAAGCGTGTTTATTACATCACTTGTTCCCTTAAAATTGATAGGAGAAAAAGGTGAAGTTTGGAAAAATCCACGCCCAAGCTCTATACGTTTTTGTCGACCCATTAGGCTTCATTAAGGAAACCAAAGAAGCCATCACATCAGAAGAACAACATATCCAAAAACAAATTGATGATTTGCAGCCATTGAAGATTGAATCAGCAGAAATAAATTTTTCTTTGCAACTTACGATGATTAACGGCAAAGCTTTGTGTGCCCTGACAGGCACTAGTACAGTACAGTGTCCCATCTGTAAGCAAACAGGGAGAGGATCATCATCGTGGACTCGGTCTAAGCCTGCAGATGAAGCTGCCTTGAAGTTTGGCATCTCGCCCCTCCGTGCCTACATTCGATTTTTAGATTCGGCTATTTCTTATCGACTGGGTATGTATATAATTTTTTTTGATAAAAAATATTTTACAGTGGGTGAAATAGATAATTTACTTGTTTGTTTATTATTACAGGTACAAAAACAAAAATCCGTGGAGACCAAAACGATCCTGAAGTGAAGCAGCAGAAAGAGATAGTGCTTCAGAATTTAAAACAAAATATGTATATTAATCCAGATCGCCCAAAGCAAGGTTATGGCTCTACTACTGACGGAAATACAGCTAGACGATTTTTTGCTGATCCTAGTACAGCATCCAAATCTTCAGGAATAGACGAGGAGTTGATTAAAAGGTTTTCAGTAATATTATTCGTGTTATCTAGTGGAAGTGATGTTAATATTGAACAATTTGAAACATATTGCACCAGGACTTTAACTCACTACAAGAAAATGTACAGCTGGTACGAAATAACACCTACTGTTCACAAAGTATCACAACACAGCTCCTTAATTATAAGAAATGCAATTTTACCACTTGGACAATTGTCTGAAGAGGCTCAGGAAGCCAGGAACAAAGATATCCAGGTCTCCGGAACTATCGCCAATTTTTCAGTGAAAAATTAAGCAGAAGTCCAATATCCGTGATTTATTTTGCAGACTGTTACTGTCTTCAGACCCAGTAATATCTTCAGCTCGCCCACTGCCAAACAAAAGTGCGCGAAAACTTGCAGATGGAATAAAAAAAGACTTACAACATTTAATTGCTTCCTCAAAAAATAGTGAAAACGATGAAGATGAAGATGATGACGATGACAGTATTTGTGAAGAAACATCCGATGAATCCGATTTTTAAAGTAAACATTAGCCTATTTTATACCGAGTGAATTGATTTTTTTAGATTTTTATAAATGTGAATATAAGATTACAATTATTACATTTATTCATATTTCTAATATAAAATAAAACTTCAAATTAAAACAAAAAAGAGAAAAAAAAATTGTTTTGCCCTGATGATGAAAGTGCAATTGCACAATGGAAATTGGTTCCCTAAGCAATATTATTTCTGAAGGGTATAAAAAAAAAACATTAATTGTTATATTTTCTAACTACAGATGAAAACAAGGTCTCCACAATCCCCTCCTTACTTCCCTTTATATTAAGGAAATATAATTTAACTTTTAATGTAAATTCTAATCCTGGAGTGCGAAACTGGTTGCGGGTAATTGGTTTTTTATCACTTTTATCACTCATGTAAGTTAAAAGTGATATAAAACCAATTCTACATAAATAATTACATTCGAATAAGAAAACATCCAACAGTAATTTCAAAAGTATCTGTAAATACCAAATTTCAAGTAATTAGTAGAAAATTACCCAAATTCGGTCGCCATATTGGATCCACCATTTTGAATTTTGGACAAAGGATGTCAGATTCGAAATCAGCGACCTCAAAAACCCCTGTAAACCAAATTTTAGGCTAGTACTCCCAAAATTAGGGACAGGAGGATTTTTTGCACCATGATTACTGAATCGGGCCCACTGTGCGGCGGTCCCAAATTATGAAAACCTTCGAAAGACGGTCCCAAATTATGAAAACCTTTTTAATGACAGATAACAGTATGACTGTGAAGGATAACACAGAGCCAGAGTTATTACACATCAAATCACATAGTTTTCGCTCAACATATTTAAGTATTGTCTGAATACGTGCGACTTATGACTAAAGCGCCACTGGAATGCAGACAGATATCTGCTAAAAAAAGTTCGGCTTGTTCCACTTTGGTATCTCACCTTCTGTTTGGCGTGCATCCACATCCCTTTTATTGCATGGGTGTTGATGTCAGAATGAACTGGATTGATGAAGTTGTTGGCGCGTTCAACTACCTCTGAAAGACGTGTGTTCATGGAGCGTCAGTGTTCATTCATAACAACAATAACGATGTCATGTAAATTGACACAATGTTTCATTAATAACAAGACATATTGTTTCATTAATAACAACGTTTTCATTATTTGGGACAGCGTTCGGAAGTTTTCATAATTTGGGACCGCCGTTCGGAGTTTTGCCGAAAGTTTTTGCCTGCAGCACCGCGGAACAATTGAACATGACAGAAAAAGTTCGTTGCAATATCGTTCGCCAGTCAAATCCCATTTTCCAACACCTGTAGCTCAGTGCGTCCAGCAATCGTTTCCTCCCTACGCCAAGACCCTATCATCGCCATATCTGTTCATTTTCTGCACATTCTCATGATGGTGCGCAATAATTCCTTATCGCCGTATCTGGTGACGTCTAAAATCTGTGGAAAAACTGAAAAGACTCTCATCTGTGAAGAGCATAGTGGCCTATTGATGATTTGTCCAATTTTGATGGAGTCGTGGCCTACGATTCCTTGCCAAAACCTTTGGCTAAAGCTGCACGGTCATATTGATGCGAGGTTGAAAAGTCTTCCGATTGGTCAGTTAATCTGTCCTATGATTGGCTGAATCGGGGGACCAATCAGCGGCGCGTCGTGTCCTCTCACCAAGTGACGGACCGAATAGAAAGCTTCAAAGAGATTCTCGGAATTCAGTCCGATCTGTATATAAACCTGTAAATAATTGTAAATAAAGTGCCCTCACCGATGGTGTTCTTGCCTTGACGGGGCGGTGAGGCTTGCGTGCATCAATGACCCTATGAGCTACACCGGCGGTGGCTTAGCCAATGGTAGGGACTCCCAAGCCGGACAGGTCAGAGGGTAGATGCCTGACGAAAAAGAACACCCTGGACATTCAGTTTCACGTTGATGACCTGAAAGTTAAATCATCCAGCAGTCAGAGGGCTCAGCCCTGCATACTGCACCTTTCAATGGGGTCCCCAAACCCCCGTTCTCCACTGAAGCACCGTCTTCGTTTTAACACCTTTGCCCTGCAAGCGAGGTGTAAACAGCCTACACGTGGATCAGGTTTATGAACTGTTAGTTAAATCATCCAGTAGTCAGAGGGCTCAGCCCTGTATACTGCTTACTTGGGATCATCAACCCCTAATCTACAGGCGATGGCGATAAATAAAGTGTGTCTGCCTTAGACTAAACCACGGCATTAATCTCTGTCATTTCGACCACACATCAATATGCATAGTCCACCAATTTTTGTTCATCTTCATTAGGCAAAAAGTGTGTTCTGTCTGATCTTGCATCGACTGGCATGCCCTGAAGGTGACGCTGAAGGGAAGAACATGATACCTCTTATTGTTTGGCAACTTGGCGTAATTTCAATTCAATTTGCTTTTTCCATGTTTGACACATCGTAATGTTAGTGGCACTTTGGAACCATGAAAATGTAATTGGTGTGTAGCATCTAAACGAAAATATAATCCTTTTTATGAATTTATTACACATAGCCTACATCAGTGGCATATAGAGAATATATTTTCGGGGAGATGCTACACAACGATTAAATTATTAAAAAACACCCCATGGAAACCTATCTGTTCAACCAAAAAAAAAAACGTTGGGAGGACATACCTTCATTATTTCGGAGGGGGCCCGGGCCAAAAAATATATTCAACCAAACAAAAATACAATGAAAACCTATCTGTTCAACCAAAAAAAAACGTTGGGAGGACATATCTTCATTATTTCGGGAGGGGCCCGGGCCCCTTCGCCCCCCCCCCTTATATACGCCCCTGGCCTACATTATTACATTTGCTCAATTACGTAGCCTAAAATTTTGATATGTTTAATTAATAGATTGTTTTAATATTAAAAACAAATAAAAGTTTCAATTTTATAACAAAAAAATAGTAATTAGCTCTCAAATTATAGCTTTCAGAACAAGAATATTTGTTTAAATCCGTACCTAGGCAAGTTGCTCGAAAATCCAATGTTAGCTGCATGACCAAATATAGGTCAGGTACACATTTGGTCGAAATGTGTGCCCACTTTAGGACTAATCAGTTCCACATCAGAAATATAAAAGTTTGCTCTGAAAATGTTTTTTAAACACAAGCCTTTTGCTTATCTGAACCTTGTATCTACTGTAGTCAATTGTTAAGACACAAATACTTTCACAGAAGTTTAATTTAATGTTTATACGTGATTAGTCAATACTCACCAGAAAGAAATCGGCGCCAAATTCGTCAGACACAGACAACAATACGCGCTCTCATTATTGCAACCGAATGGTAACGATTTTCTAACTTACAATTGCTTGAAACTAAACATCGCATTATGCCTAATAATCAGCAGCTGAAACCTAGCTGTTCAGCACCAATGAAAATGCGGCCCACATTTGGTTAAGTTACTCTAATCAAAAACGTTTTCATTAAAGTCTTTCTAAATATCATGCAAATTCGTTTGATGCTGTTCGTTTCCAAAAATAAATTTGTTTGAAGCATTTTTATTATAGAAATAAATTTTTGTTAATTCCATTTCATTTTCCTCAATCCTTCAATTTTGTGAGATTGGTGTGTGTGTGTGTGGTTTTTGTTTTGTTTTGTTTAGTTAGGAATTCTACCTTAACAAACGACCATAAAACTAATAAAAATAAAGAAAATATGCACATGTAATTTCCTGAAGTAAACTAGTGTTATTCTAACTTATAAACTAAATGAATTTGATCATAAAAATATGATTTAAATGAATAAAATACATTCAAAAATATCACGACATAAAATTATTATTTCATTTATTTTAACACAACGTTCACATAAATCTAAATAAAACAATAGAAGTACAGTAAAAGAAAGAATGAAAATAACATCAATATTCGCATAGAGAAGTAAATTTTAAAATAAAGAATAAATCATAACATTTGAAAAACAATGTTCTAAGGAAATCGTAATTTCCGTGAGGAAACATATTCAGGAAACACCGCCTACGGAAATTCAGTGGGAGGGAAATGCAAGAGCCAGCTGCCACTTCTACAAAATGTGACTTCAGACTTTGCACTGAGATAAAACAACCATCAGATTGTGTAGTTGTAAAGGGTTTTCTTTTGCAGTCAGTAAGGAAACTTGAAAGATGTCTACGTTGAGGAACATTGAATTGCTTTTTCGTAATAATTTACCTCTCCGATTGTCTTTCTTTGGAAGGGTGAAAATTAATCAACAAAATGCCCTTTTCGGAAGATGGTTTAGTAACGAAAGGCCAGGTAGTAATAATGATTAATTTTAGTAATTAAAAACATATCCTTGAGTATTTTATGAATTAAATAATGAGTAATTTAGGAATATGCAGATTTATCTTTTCTTCTTTCATGTAAAATCTATTGATGGTATCAAAAGAAATATAAAAAAAAAAAAAATTGTTAAGATTAGTGGTTGTTGTTGTTTGTTTTGTTTTTTTTTCATAATAAAACGATTATCTTTTTTATTATAAAGGAAAGGATAAAAAACTTTTTACCCCTGGCCCTCTTGGGACATCAATGACAGTGAAACAAGCAATGCTGAAGGATTTAGGATCTAGAGATACACAGTTCATTGAAACAATTCGGTTTATTAGAGAAAAATTAGTCCATATAGCTGGTAAGATATTTTATATTTTCTTGATGTGAACTTTATAATTTGAAGTTGCTTGATTATTATGTATACAAAAGAGAATGAGATTGATTTTTAAGAAACATATAGTCCTTCTTTAAAACAAAAATACATAAGATACAAAAAAAATAGTGGGCCCGGTAGCCAAGTGGTCAGGGGACTTGGCTGCGCGTTGGAGGTGGCGGGTTCAATTCCCGGCCTCAGCGGAAGACGGGGATTTATCCACGCTCCTTTCATCTCCAAATGGGTCCTAGGGTCTACCCAGCCCTCTGTAAAATGGGTATCGGGTTTCTTTCCCGGGAGTTAAAGGTGGGTGGGAGTCGAGCTAACCACCCGAACTCAACTTTGGCCCGTCAGTCCTAAATGCTGGGAGCCTGACCTCCTGCGACCCCCAAAAGCCTTTAACTTTAACATAAAAAATATAACTTTCTCTCTTAGCAAAATGTGCCTCTTGTGC
>JAFIDM010056619.1:0-17110 GCA_023159025.1 Thereuonema tuberculata | reverse complement strand
TCGATAAACCAATATCGATTGAACGATTTAATTGTCTTTTTTTTTTTTTAATTCCTTACATGCGATTAGTGCGTGAATGTCGATAATGGCTGCAATCGAGTTGTGTCTTCAAAATTAATCTTCTTTCAAGCATCCTTAATTCTCTTAATGTGAAAGCTCGTGAAATCATAACCGAGGCTATTACTGGCAATAAGTTAATAAACTCACTGTAAATTCTCATTACAATTGGCTTCATTTTTCCGTTGTTCACACAAAATGAAATCGAGACAACGTTAAGTACTTGATGTGATTTTGATGTTCAAATGTTTTTTTGTTTTTTTTATAAACGCCTTAATTTAAGTTTAGCCTGATTACCATCATTGACAATGACCTCATAAAATAAATTACATCTTTATTAATCGCTTGAAAAGTATTAATGCTGTAACCTCAATTTACTTAAAGAGGTTGTCCCAAAATCGACGATTTTGGCCCCACTCGGATTTCGCTGAAAATTGGTATGCAGACTCCATAGGGGGTGTATGGTCTACAGTAGCAATTTGAAGTGTGCCCGACTTCCGGTTAGACCGGAAATGGGTGAAGTTTGCTGTTCATTTCTATGCTGAAATATCAAAATGAAACCTATGCCCCACTCGGATTTCGCTGAAAATTGGTATGCAGACTCCTTAGGGGGTGTATGGTCTACAGTAGCAATTAGAAGTGTGCCCGACTTCCGGTTAGACCGGAAATGGATGAAGTTCATTTCTTCGTTGAAATATCAAAATGAAACCTATGCCCCACTCGGATTTCGCTGAAAATGGGTATGCAGACTCTGAAGGGGGTGTATAGTCTAAAGTAGCATTTACAAGTGTGCCCGACTTCCGGTTAGACCGGAAATGGGTGAAGTTTGCTGTCCACTTCTATGCTGAAATATCAAAATGAAACCTATGCCCCACTCGGATTTCGCTGAAACTTGGTATGCAGACTCCGTAGGGGGTGTATGGTCCACAGCAGCAATTTGAAGTGTGCCCGACTTCCGGTTAGACCGGAAATGGGTGAAGTTTGCTGTTCATTTCTATATTGAAATATCAAAATGAAACCTATGCCAATCGATAAAGTTTGTTGTGGTGAGTAACATGATATGTCATATGTCTAGCTGGCACTTCCGGTTTTACCATTGTAATTGGTAAAACTTAAGTTTGCTGAAAGAAAAATGCAGAAACCAAAGAGTATTGGGGTATCATGATTTTATTATGATTTTCGAATACATCTTGATTGAAGTATTATATATGCAATGCAGTTTAAGCATCTTCTGCAGGAGAGAAACCTTCTTGTGCGGCAGCAGCTACATTAACGTCCAGTGAATCATCGTCATTTTCTACCGGAATTGCAGGAAGATGTCATATCATCAAAGATTTCGCCCGCCTCTTCACCTTCTGTGGCTTCTTCTAACAACTCTTCAACCAATTCAGCTATATTTTGTCCTGACATAGCAGTGGTTTCTTGCTCGATAACACGATTTGATGAAAGACGATCGAACCAATCACGATGAAAAAGATCGTTTCCTGGATTGATATGATTGCAGCATCGTGCTTTAGCTGGAATATAGATTTTCGAAGTCTTGAGAGCTTGTTTCCGGGCTTTTATTGGAACTAACATATGCGATGACTCTCGTTTGCACTTGAAAATGCATGTTCGGTGGCTGAAAGTCACACGTTTCCGTGGAGCATTCACAGTAATATTGCTGTGCCATTTTGGAAGATCCGCCATTTTGGAAGATTTTTTAATCTAAATCACTGGTTTAAATAATAGAAAAAAACAATGAATATCATTCTTGAATGCCGATGTTTATTTTAAGATGGAGGGATTTGTGCCAGCCACCTCCATCATTTTAGCACAAGTCAAAAGTAGTACTGACCTGCTTAACGTTGAAATCGTAACTGACTGTGCTCGTGCAAAGCCACAGGGTTTATATACCTCTTGAGATATTTCTAGAAATCTACGGAAAAGTGTGGTAAACTGTCGAGAGTTCCAGAACGTTCATGACATTTCCTGCCTCATTCTACGTCAAAGTAGAAAATTCGAGAATGCTCTTGAAAATTCTAGAATTTTCACTAACATTTTCTGGAAACTTCTAGAATTGTCTAGAATAATCAAGACAGAGAGCCTAAATGCCTCTGAATCTGACGAGATTTTTCTAGAACTTTCATGAATAGACTAGAATTTTCGAGAAAAGTCATGAAACTCTTCAGAATATAGGCTACTTACCGGAAGTGCCAGGTAGACATATGACATATGACATATATCATTTTACTCACCACAATTTTACTCACCACAACGAACTCTATCGATTGGCATAGGTTTCATTTTGATATTTCAACATAACAATGAACAGCAAACTTCACCCATTTCCGGTCTACCCGGAAGTCGGGCACACTTCTAATTGCTACTGTAGACCATACAACCCCTAAGGAGTCTGCATACCAAGTTTCAGCGAAATCCGAGTGGGGCATAGGTTTCATTTTGATATTTCAGCATAGAAGTGGACAGCAAACTTCACCCATTTCCGGTCTAACCGGAAGTCAGGCACACTTGTAATTGCTACTGTAGACAATACACCCCCTTCAGAGTCTGCATACCAATTTTCAGCGAAATCCGGGTGGGGCATAGGTTTCATTTTGATATTTCAACGAAGAAATGAACTTCATCCATTTCCGGTCTAACCGGAAGTTGGGCACACTTCTAATTGCTACTGTAGACCATACACCCCCTAAGGAGTCTGCGTACTAATTTTCAGCGAAATCCGAGTGGGGCATAGGTTTCATTTTGATATTTCAGCATAGAAGTGGACAGCAAACTTCACCCATTTCCGGTCTAACCGGAAGTCAGGCACACTTGTAATTGCTACTGTAGACAATACACCCCCTTCAGAGTCTGCATACCAATTTTCAGCGAAATCCGGGTGGGGCATAGGTTTCATTTTGATATTTCAACGAAGAAATGAACTTCACCCATTTCCGGTCTAACCGGAAGTTGGGCACACTTCTAATTGCTACTGTAGACCATACACCCCCTAAGGAGTCTGCATACCAATTTTCAGCGAAATCCGAGTGGGGCATAGGTTTCATTTTGATATTTCAACGAAGAAATGAACTTCACCCATTTCCGGTCTAACCGGAAGTTGGGCACACTTCTAATTGCTACTGTAGACCATACACCCCCTAAGGAGTCTGCGTACTAATTTTCAGCGAAATCCGAGTGGGGCATAGGTTTCATTTTGATATTTCAGCATAGAAGTGGACAGCAAACTTCACCCATTTCCGGTCTAAGCGGAAGTCGGGCACACTTCAAATTGCTACTGTAGACCATACACCCCCTACGGAGTCTGCATACCAATTTTCAGCAAAATCCGAGTGGGGCCAAAATCGTCGATTTTGGGACAACCTCTTACTAGTGTTGCTGTTAAGTTATTTTATATTAAAGCATACAGAGCATTTAATATAAAATACAAATTTAAATTTAACTTGCTGGAACTGCAAGTACTGCTAATAAAAACAAATTTATTTAATTATGCTCCGTTTTAAATTTCTGTAGACTTTTGTTAAATGCGAACATTTATGTTAATGGGGGCTTTCTTGCTTGTTAAGGAAATAGCATAATTAATTTAATAATGAATAATATAATAGTCAACGTTATATATTCTGCTCATTTTTATATTATGACCTAACAGAAAGAAAGCATACGCCATTGTTAGGCTTAATAGTCTCAATAAATTTCATAACTGTAAAACATAAATTATCACTAAAATTACATACAAAATCCATTGTAAAGGCGATATAACAGAAACAAAGTATTAATGCACATCATTCAGAGCCATCGAAAATTGGTGTCAAAAATACGAGTATAAAGTAAGTTTAAGATAAAAGTCTGTTTAAGTTTAAGATAAAATTCTAATGTATTTTAATGACCAACTTGTTTACTTCTGACTATATTGCCTTACTTATATTCTCTATTTGTTATTTCAATGTTTTGTTAGTTTTATAATGTTAACTTTCTCTAAACATAAAATATCAATAGTTCTCTTAAGTGCTAGCCTGTAGTTCAATGATGAGAAATTTTTACATTGACTGTTAACAAAATTGATTTATTAGAAAAAGTTAAATGCAAACAAAATTTATTAAATCTAAATCGAGCTCACTTAATTTTTATTAGTAACGAAAAATCTTTAAAAATAGTTTCAAGTCCACAAGATCTCATAAGACATGGATTTTTGTAAATGAAAGGTTTGATGCAATTCTGTTATTTATTTTGCTCAATTTTTTAAAATATTTCATTTACAGAAATAAAACTATAATGCATTATTTCTCGATAAGTATACGATGAAAACTTTTAAAAACTCTTTAATTTTTAATGAAAATAATACATGTTTATATTATACTGTAATTAATTACAAAATCCCAGGATTGAGTATTTGATTTTTACTTTGGCCTAAAATTGTTAGAATTTGCTGACAGCAACTGCATCACTTATTATTCAAGGATTTATTCGATTCTTATTTGTTGACATCTACAAAGTTAATCTGTTGACTAAGAAATTTCTTCAAAATCTATTTTTTAAAGACTATTAATATTAAAACGCAATAAACAAATTACAAGTTTAATTTTCTAGTAGAGAACACAAAATTCTTTAATAACATAAATAGAATGTTACAAATAAGTTGTAAAAGACGTGTACAATTCAAACGTTGGAAGTATAAATGCTGTGCTTATACCTGGGGGAATTACATAGTCACCAGTCAGTTACAGATCCTAAACTTAGTCTCTGATAATCAATTATTAGATTGGTTTGCAGCAGTTCTCCATTCATCTTTTCTTTTAGTTCCAATTTAGATATTAGAAATGAGTCCCATTATGATTTGTCTTATATATTCCAATGCTGGTCTGCCTCTATGATTTGATCCATCTATTTTACCTTCAATAATCAAAATCAGAAAATCATTATGTTATATTACATGTTTAATAAATTTATCGCTTCTATTTTATTATCTTAGTCCATAATTTTTGCTTTCTGCTAGTCTTCTAAAAACTTCTTCATTAGTTAGTTTTTCAATCTAATTAATTTTATGCATTTAATTCTGTAGAACTAACTTCAAAAAGCTTCTAATCTTTCTCTGCAGTTGCAATCGTTCACTTTTCACACCATGATTATAATGCCACACTTTAGACAAAAGCTTTCAGAAATTTTTTCCTTATCCTCAAGCAAATTATAAGTAAAGATATTCTTTTAATTAAATGCAACTTTTACATGCTAGATCCCACTTTTTACTTCATTAATACATCTTCCATCTTAACTCAATTCAGTTCCTAGATATATGAATTTGTCAACTTCCTAAAAAAATATCATTAATCAGTATTACAGAAGTATTTGAATGATTTTTTTCCCTCCATTTCTTCAACATACAAGGATTTTAGTCGAATGACTTATATTCTGTAGTTAATGGTTTTCCAATTCATCTAAATGAAAAGGATTTGGAATATATTTATCTGCTAATTTCGTAATATCCTCACGTGTAGTTACACATATACTGCACTTGTATGTATACTTGTAGTATACATACAAATTGTATGTAGCATAACAGTAATTTTAAGGCTGGACTGAAGCAACCACAAATCAGAATAATAATTTCACTTGAAAATAGATTATTTGTATTTCTCTGCCTGAAAGAAATGGTTAATTAAGAAACAAGGGAAAGAATAAAAAGCAAATACAATAATAGGCCTAAATTCTAGTAAAACCGTATTACTTGTACATTATTTTATACTTTTCAGTTACGTTTTTCCTTCGTCACCATTTCCAACTTCTAAACTTCTAAATTTTTCTTATGAGATAATCGAATCAGAGGATAACGCTTCAGAGGATAGCGTCAGGTAAGGCATTACAGTGTTGTGTTCGCTTTTGCAACTTTTTTTGCTTTACGGCGCATTTTTATAAAATCTCAACTTTTTTTTACTACATTATTTTAATCGTTTTTAAAACAAATCTCATTTTGTTTAGAAGTGAATAATACCCTATTTTAGCGTATAAAAGTATTTTGAAACTGGGTTTCTTTTTAAGCTCACTAGAATGTGATTTCAGTACTTCATTAGTCTTCATTGTTATTAATTAGTACTCTGTTTATTCAGATTGTTATATGTCTAGAATCTAGCCAAGATCAACGCATTTCTTAACTGTGAAGTTACTCTGAAAATACGGAGCTCCATTGTGTCGCGAAGAGCAACTCTAATAATAACGATCTTTAGAAATTCACGTGCTAATTAAAAATATTTTTAACTTATATTTTCTGTAATAAAAGAAACTGTGAACTTTTTATATTTCATTTATTTGAAAATAAACCTAATTGTTTTAACTGCAGATCTTCGTCTACTAGATTTCCTAAGCAAACTCGAGACACCAGAATCCGGCGTTCAATAGATTAGAATCGTAGTTTATCAAGCCTAACGGCTGTTGTTGAGATGTATTTAAAAGAGCATCTTTAATTGAGTTATTTATTGTGGTAGCCATTGCCAGCGGGCCTTCGATTTCACTGTAAAGACCCTAATACTTTAACTAAGCCTTGGCGATGATCAAGGAGTGGTTTTATAATCCGGGATGAAACAGCTCCTAATGAATTTATCTCCTTCATCTGAGGTTTATTATAAGTTCAGATCTCAGTATTAAATTCACAAGAAAAATCTTAAATCTCTTCACAAAGCAGAATAAAAGAGAATGCTTTTCTAAGTAATACCCTTGCAAAAGTTAATTAAGCTACCTCTTTCTACGATCCGTTTTACAGAAGAAACATAATATTCCACGTTGCTCTTTAAGTAACTAATTGACGTTTAAAAAAAAGAATGGGTGAAATAAAGATGATAATGGCAATCTGAATAAAAAATTAATAAGCTATTTTCATTCTGCTTAATATGTACACAGAATTTAACGGGCGGGCAAACAAAATAGAAGATAATTAAAGAGGATATTCCTGTGAGAGTAGAAATATAATTCTCACGCATTCCATGAACATACGATCGAAGGTCGGAGAAAGCAAATACATAACCCGCGGGGATTCCGTGAACATAGGATTTCTACTTTCACTGGTGCCATGGGTTAAGATCTTATGTTCACGGAATGCTCACGAATTACATTTCTGTTTTCGTAAGATATCCTATAACCATTTAATGCAAATAGGAATATAATTCGTGAACATTCCGTGAATTAGGGTCTTCAATCCAAGGCATTTTGTGAAAGTAAAAATATAGCTCGCGTGCGTTCCGTGAATATCGGATCTTACATTACGGATATCTTAAGTAGAAATTCAACTCGCTAGAATTCCGTAAAGTTGACAAATTAATTCCGAGAAATCCGTGAAAATAAAAATATAGGTTGGAACATTCCGTGAATACGAGCTTAAAATTCCGGATAATGAAGTACAAATGTAACCCTTGAGCTTACCATAAAAATTGCAGCCTTTCACAGGAATCATTGCGGAACGTAGAAATATGACTCACAGCCATTCGGTAAAAACTAACTTCTATAAAACAGAAACTAATTCAAAGTGAGTCCGAAACCTAGGAACGTAATTCGCGAAAACTGTAATTTTGAAACTTCAACACCAAAAACATAAAAATAAGTAAACTTGACTTAATTGTGATCTAATCGCTTACAAGAGCTTTGAAATATTTTGTTTTTTCCAAATAAAATTCTAGGAAAGCATGAATGAGGACTAGAAAAATGATTATAATAATAGAGACTTACCAAGATGATCTTCTTTGTTCTTAAGTTAAATAAATAAAAACAGCACTAACCTATAAGAAAGGAAAAAAAAAACTATAATAAATACTTTCATAAAATTATAAATTAAAATGAGTATCATTTAACTTTGCTAATTTATGATGTTAAATATACTTTTTTTTCTAAACTGATATTGAAATTAATTATTGCTTTAACTTGTATTTATGAAGAATAATATATACAAAAATAATTGTAAAAATTAGAAAACTGAACACGAATTAAAAACAAAGTTACTACTGTGAATCAAATTTCAAAAGAATCATGTCAGTGTTAGTACTGCAAATAACATTTCTACACAAAATTAGGTGGTACCAATACCATCCACCTGGTGGTCATGTAGTGAAATGGAACTTTAGGGATAAGATGGTGATTTTGGTATATATAGCTATTACAAATCTTTTCTTTAGTTCATAACAAGAAAATTCAGAGAAAGTTAAGTTTCTTTGCTTAAAAAGCATCTTAGATATCCTTTCAATATTCGTTGTTTAAATAAATGACAATTAAAAACAAAACCAAAAACAAAGCTTTGGTATTTCCCACATGCGATGGTAAGACATAGAAATGTCACCGATCATTGCTTTGGATGTTCATTTATAAGTTTATCATCCAAAAAATAAAGGAAAAACAATTGAAAGTTTATACATACGAAATACTAAAGATAGAAATATAAATAGAAACTATGGTGTTGAGGTTAGTAATGTTATTGAAAACTTGGCTAGGGATTTAATTAGACAATCTCGATGTAATAATAAGGTAAGAATAGATGAGATGAATTGTTAAAATGATAGTTACTACAATGGAATGTTGTAACTATCACGATTTCACTTCCCATATTTGTAAGGAATTATTGTAGCTTGAAGAAGAAGAGAAGAAAATGTCTCTTCGAAAATTCGCTTTGTAAATAAATGTATTTTTAATTTTATTTTTAATTTTACATTATTTTGTGATATAGAGAAGATGATGATGATTAATAATATATCTAGAAGGAGTAAGATAAAGAAGAAATACGGTATGTACATTTGTAATAGAATCATATTCCATATAGAACTGAAATAATAAAATGAATAACTTTGATATTACACTGCCTTTCTCAATACCTACAATTAATGAAAAACAAGAAATTCAAAGGGAAAGATCACTGCTAACATTTCTAAGAAATTAACTCCTTCGTCTTTTTAAAAAAAGGAACAAAAAAGTTTTTGGAAACCTGCTTTACTAATATTAAAATAATTTGTAAATGCTGTATTGTGTGATTTATTGATTTTTACTGATAAGATTAATATAAGAAACCTTGAGCAAAATAAAAAAAATTAAATCAGAAAAATCTAATATTAAAATAAGAAAATCTTTAAATAACTCAACAGTAACTCGAAGAATTAAGCGTAGGAAAAAAAAAAACTAACAATCTTTATGGAAAGTAGTGATTACTAAAATGAATTTCAAAATCAATTCAGTCATAATAATTTAGTAAACGATTCATTTTTTAAATAAAATTTAGTTAGTAAAGATTGATTGGTCTAATCTTTAATTACAAAAGTCTGTTTAAGAAAAATTGATGAAGAACTTAAGAATAACTTTCTGATAATAAATAATAGATTAAGAAATCAAAATAGAATACGTAACTGTTAAATCAATTAATTTAGAATTTTACATTATCTTCAGCTTAGATGTCTTAGTATGAATTCTGATACGAGTTTCTCAATTTTTAAAACATGTTACCGTCATAACCGCATTTTATTTTCTTTTGAAAATTTAAGACAAACGAGACTTTTTATTTTAAATTATTATGAAACCAGATTCGCAACAGTTATGGATCACGGTAAGTAAATAGTGAAAAGTAACACTTTAACCCATTAATTTATCAACGCAGTCCCTATAAGTCGCACTGAATCATGGGAAACGACTGCAGTGCTCTGATTTTCCAGTGGTTGCGTGAATGGCTCATTGGCAAATACTGTACTGCAGTAATGAATACCATTATGGCTTAAAGTCTGTAGCATCTGCGAAACGAAAGAACTGAAAGGAGTCTAGACGACTTTTGAAATGAATTATAAAATTTCTGTGTTATTATGATCATAGACGGAAAGTTCGACTTCAACTGCATGTTAAACTTTTTGGTATCAGTCGTTTGTCTTTTCATTACACAGTAAGTGGTTTTTACAAACTCCTAATACCTTCTGCAATGTTAATATGTTGGTGGAGAAAATACTTTGTCAAAAAGAAACTATGTTGTTTATATGCAATTACGTACTTCTTTGTTATTTCAAAGGATAATGAAAATTGAAGAATCAAAAAAAAGTCTTCATCTACTTTTTCAAATGTTTGTGTCTCGTAGTGAATTTGGTTGCCTTTTTAAGATAACAAAACTTCATAATTAAAGCTAAGATGTAGTTTTTTGTACTTATTTCGACATTGTTCAAGTTTTATAAAGGCTGCCTCAGTATTATCTTGAAAACTGTTGAGGGAAAATTAACCAAATCGCGAAGCACATGTTCGAGAAGTGCATCAGGCAATTTTGAAATGTTTGAAATTAAAGTCCTCATCTACTCGTGAACAGCAAGACCTGACACATACATCAGCATGAAGTAATTTAAGGTTTAAAACATCGTGTTCTGAAATGAGGAAAAAGAGGCTCCTGTGATCATCATGGAATGAAGTGGAAACCCGTTTTACTCCAGACTGAAGATAAGCGTCTAATATCTTAATGGTGAATCCATTTAATTACGTATAAAAGATAAATCAGTTAAAGTAACTCAGATAGAGAAAAAGTTGATATATTTATTAAACATGGTAATTTTTGCTATCTGTCGTTAATAATTCGTCTGACGGAGGTTCAAAATGAAGGTTCAAATCCCTCGTTAGATGTTTCTTCAATTTTGTCTTCGACCAACATTCATGAATCAGGTTCCAACATGTATTCCCTTGATATGTGAACCAAATCAGACATAAACTAAACTAAAATAAAATCTGTCACCGAACGCCAATGTACAGCCAATGAAACTCATTAACTTTTAATCGTTAGATTTTGATATGCTTCAATGCTTTTATATTGGCTTTTCACTGAGATATGAAAGGTTTCCATCTGCAGCAAAGTTGATAAAATTGTGCTGATAACCATTTTCCATAAAGACGATCAGAAAATCAGAAGTTATAAAGTTGGCATGACCACTAGGCTTTCACTAATAAAAAAAAACAAACATAATAAAGTTAATAAAAAAAATCTTGTACATTGGACAGCATGAAATAAAAAGGAATTAAAATAAAATTCAAATAAATAAATAAATGAATAAATAAATTATGGACTTTAGTCATAGCAATTTTGAGAAATAACAAAGATATTTCCGATTCTACAATTAGCCAAAAGCAAATCTCATTCAAGTCAGCTATGAAATTTCTTAAAATTCACGCCGTTTTCTATCTTCTAACCAAAAAATTGGAATGTTAACATTTAGCTAAAATTCATAGGTTATGTTAATACAAAAAACAAATATCCCTAAACGAATGTCACCCAAATGTACATAATAAGAATTCAAAAAGAACTGAGCTAAAATTAAGAAACTAACTATTTCCAAAGATATTCTTCTAGAAAAACCTTAGCCTATATAAATAAATCACAAAATAAGTTATTCAGATACATTAAAGTATTTCTTATACAGATGTAATGACAGATTTTTCGGATATCATGTGTGTAATATAGGAAGTCTATAAAGTGGAACAGCTTTTAATTTGGATGGATATCTTATCTTTACTACGTAACAGACAATAAAGGATAATTCAGATAATAACAAAGAACTCAGAATGTTTGATGGTTTTTGGAATAATTATTAGTAATACACTAAAATGCAAAATAATAATATACTATAATTCACTGCAGTACGTGAAGAAGTCAAATTTCACCAGCTTTAAGTTTTTTTTTTTTGCTTTTTAGGCTTCTGACAAAAGTATCAGAAGCCTTATAATCCCGTTTTGTCCACCTGTCTATGGACAAGTATCATTAAAATATCATTAAATTATCATTAAGCACAACAATCACAACAATTGCGCCTTTTCCATTCGCAACAATCACATTTATAATAAGGAAATTAAAGCAATAGTTCAACATAAATTACGTATCAGAAGTCGTTGCGAAGCATTGTGATTGGTTTACTAATCGCTATCCCTACTTGGTTTTCATTTATGTTTATTTAATTTATTTATGCGGGTATGCTAGTATGAATACTATCAATATCTATGGCTAAACAAAAGACACTTGTCCACAATCTGTTTGTTGTGTTTCAACTCATCGGGAACTTCGTCATTCAAGGCCGTAACTTCCACAGTTCTTTTCCTATGAACTTTTCGTAGTAACTCGTAATACGAATATTTTTGCAAGAGTTACCTCTTGAAGACGGATCCTTTTTTTACGAGACTCAGATTTAGTTCTTACGCATTTGGGGTGAAATGGAGTAGTTAGTTCTTTTTTTTTTGCTTCTGCAAATGTAGATTACGCGTAACTGAAACATATGTAAAGCGGAACAGTGGGACATATTGCCTCTTTATATATATATATATATATATATATATATATATATAGTTAATGCACTCAATACAGCTATTGTATATTCGTACGATAGTCGTTCTGACAAAGATTTTCCAAAAGTTTTCTTAGAGACATGGTACGCTAGCCGTGATGATAAAAAGTCTTGAGATTTTTCCTAAATTGAAGCAAAGAATCCTAGAGTACTTTGCCCAATGTAAGATTTACTTTATTTTTATTTCCCCCCAATATTAAAGTTTTTCAAATACGCTTTTGTAAATGACTGGTCGTTGTTACAAGCGAAGTAATTTCTACCAGCGATGCAGTCGCTTCTACCCAGTCCATTATTCGGTCTGCGTTCGTCCACTGATAGACCCGCCATAAACCAGCAACAAATAAGCCTCAATTCATCGGCGCACTCACTCGCAAATCCTCGTAAAAATAAAACGTTTTCAAAATGTTTATTTCGGTTTTGCCGTTTTAAGCCATTTCCTCGGGATAAATGAAGACGACTTTCTGAAATCCTTTGGCTTTCAATTTGGAATATTGGATCAATAAAAATATGAATGGGCAATGCGGCAATCTAAGTAAAATCCTTCAAATGGGATGAATCAGTAAGCAGATGAGAGGAAAAAAAGGAAGCTTGAGGTTTTCGACGTATAATACAAATAAAAAAGAATTTAAGATAGGAACCAGCTGTGCACTTCTTGTTCCGTTCTAACAACTACTGACGAAATTTAAAAATGCTGTACGACATTTGGCACTCCAACAAAAGTAGTACTTTGTTGACTGTCTTATGTCGTCAGCAGCAACGCCACAGCAAACTGAATGCAAAGGCTGTGTTTATTTCAATACGAAGCATATGGAAGTTGAAGTTTCTACATTAAGTATACCTGTTTCAGCTTTGTTGAAATTTCCAAGAACATTTTTTTCAAAAAAGACATGATAGACGAGATTGTTCCAGAAGGTGTTGAGAATTCATAATAAAAACAGTTGGCTTTCATTGTTCGAACCTACAGAAGATAATCAGGATAGTAATGAGTATAGGCTATCAATAAAAGATTTTAGAATTTAGTAGTAGGTAGGTAGTTAAATATTATCAAAACTGAATTAACTGAATTCGAAGAATTCATGACGTATTCCTTTACTTTCAAGTATTGCCTCTTAAGCTATTATTTCTTGCCAAGTTACAAAAGTTAGGATATAATAAGGTTTAAGCTATTACTTGAATCACTGTTTTAACTTATGATTTTCAATTTTTAGATGACTATTTTTTTGTAATTTCCAAACCAACTCCGCATCGCTTTTATCTAAGTACAATAAAAATATAATAAAAAAGAATATTTACAATGAAAATGTCTTTGAAGAAAAATTCATCTATGTCACATGCTGACTACTAATCTGTCAACATCTGCTTACTAATTTATCTCTTCTTTTCGAGTATTGTTTCAGAAACATTTTCATTCTACCAGTCTTCTGAAACATATATTATTTTAATTTCTTCAGTATTTTTTTATTATTTTATAGTAAAGTCTCCTGTGCATCTGAAATTGCCCATTGTTCCTTTTCCAAACGAATGTCTTGAACAGTTTCTGCTTATCTTCAAGCTTAAATTATTTGGAATGAATAGGCTTTCTTTTTCACGAAAAACATCTTTTGATTAAGTCTGCTTTCTATTTCTCAAGCGCTTTTTCCGTCTACCAAATGCAGGTCTCAATGTACATAGTTTTTTTTGTTTTGTTTTTTACCCAAAACTGCTGCATTCACTTTTCCATTTACTTAGCTGGAAATTAAAACATTAACTTTCTTCTGCTTTCTTCTGTCTACAAAAGACTCTTGAAAATTTTGACTTTAAAAGAATTTTCTTCATTAGTGGTTTTCTCATTAAAGTATCTTCAATTTATGAATGGAATTAGTGTCTCGAGCAGATTGTATTCTAATTGTAGTCCTACAGATATTCTACGCTTATCGCTTATCGAATTTGCCTCAGGAGTTTCACAGATTAAGGAAGAGACATTTGCACGAACGAATTTATTCTTAGCTTAAAGGTAGGTTTCACTGGCTCTTTTGTGGCAAATGAAAACTTGATGAACAGTTTTACTACGAAAGTACTACATACTTTTAAAAAGAGTAAACTTTATGTGTTATTATGCTGGATAGTTAAAACGAACATCAACATTAATTACATTTTATCTTTCAGAGTTTTAATAATGTATCAATTGACCAAAAAAGATTAAAATCTTGACTGCAAACAGATTGTTTCACAAAGAAAAAAGATTGTGTATCTTTTTACAAAAAAAAAATAAAAAATGTTACAGTTATAAAGAAGAATATTCTATACGTCTTTGTAGCTAAAATATTATTAATATCAAAATTGTAACAACTCAAAAGAAAATTTTGGTTTAAGAATAGGTAACAGAATAATTAGAATATTTGAATCCGATATGACATTGATAAAAAATATGTCTACATTAAAGATCATATCTACGAAATTAATAAAAAATAACTATATTGGTTTAAATAATTTCATCTAATTCTAAATTTACTATTTTATGTAAATTCCTCATTCATTTTTATTGTTAATAAATGTTTAATGTTTACGCATTGTTTATTATTTTCATAGATTATAAAGCTTTATCTTTGGATCGAAAACTTTTAAACAATTATGTAGTGTTTATAAAAGTAACTTTTGTTTTAATATTCTTTACTTTAAAGTTGAAACCCAGCACCCACATACAGATCTTGAAGATCTCGGAGGACTGTACTGTAATTAATAAGTACATAATAAATAAATAACCATATAAATAAACAGATAAAAATGAACCAACATTTATTAATTATTGAAGTAAATTGTTCATAATAATAAAGTACCTGGAATAGTATTAATAAAGGAATTCAAATAAACAAATAAGAAACCAAAAACAGCAAAAACATTAACTTAAAAGTAATATGTTTTTAATTAACTTAAATAAGAAACAACATTTTCAGGAGAATAAGTTTTTAAAAGTTTTTAAAAAAAAAAAGGTCGCCAACAAATACTAATTGATCAAAATATGATTAAGTAAATGAAGATTTCATAAATTTTTGAATTTCTTTCTTAGTTTTAAATGAAGAAATCATTGGTTGTATATTTAGAAACACATTGGAAAAAGAGTTAAGCTTATGAGCCTCATTTTCGCGCCAATTCAGTTAGACTAACGAAAGAAGACCTCTTTTCTCGAAGGAGTGTCTTCTAAGATAGGTCTTCGTAGGTTGCGACAGGTGAAGATGCCTCTTCAGAGACCTTCAAAAGCGGACCCCGACTCCATGAAAGTGAGACGAGATTGACATAAAACAGAGACCGGAGACACTGAGAGACACCTAAGAAGGTGGAAAAATGTATAAAAGGAGTTTTTCAAGAGATGTACAGTCTCGTCTTCCAACAAGGAAAAAAAATTATAGCCACAAAAAAAAAAAAAAAGAAAAGAAAAAGAAAAAGACGAAAACACGACTGCATATTGTTGTATGGCTCAAAAAAGTTTGCTAAAAAAAACTGCCAAAAAACTTTAAGCTAAAAAATTGAAAGTAAACTCATAAACAAATGAATTTTTGATTAAATTTTTCAAATGTGTTCTTCATTAAGTTGACGATAAGAATTAAAATGTACACCTGTAACAGGAATTTCGAGTTAATTCTAAACGGCTAAACAGTTTAATAGATGATTTTTTTTTAATACATAGCAGAAAGAGATTACAGCTTTTATAAAGTACATATCGTATTTATCGGCGTACAACGACCCTTTTTTTCCTAAAATTTAGGGCTGAAATGCTACCTGCATATTATAAGCGTAGATTACTTTTTATTTTAAATTTAAGTTGTTTTACTGAAAATTCCTTCTTAAAATTAGCAGTGCGTTTTATACGCTGATAAATACGGTAATTTTTTTACAAAGATAATGATTTTTTTTTTAAAGTTTGTACTTTTAAAGAGTAAAACTAAATTAACTGGAATCTGTATATTTGACTAAATGATAAGGCAACAACTAACGCTGAATCGTTGCACATCAGATATCCAATATACTTTTCTGCGGTCATAAATCTATTCTTATACTTTAGATAATAAATAATGAAAGATTTAATACATAGAGCTAAAGCAATCTCATTTACATTTCAATCTTTTCAAATTTCATCAAAATCAAACAAATAGTGTCATATATTATTCCAGGACAAACTAGCAAAATCATATGACATAAAAATAAATAGAAAATGAAATAGAGGCCTACTTTGAATCAAGACAAAACTTGGATGAAGTTTTCCACAGGCAACATAATGTTACAAAATTTCATTGTGCCAGACCAATTTGGGAAGTTTTGATTTAACCAGTCTCAGAATATTATTGTAAAAGTTTTTTAAACATAATACAGTATGAAGACTTCATAAGAGCATGAACATTGTCTTTCCTTTTGGAAATATAAAGTTTTAATATTTTACAGATTTTTTTTTCTCAACTTTCTTTATTTCAAAATAGTTTTGACATACCATTAACTAGGTATGCCAGCTACCGTAATATAGTGATCCATTATCATTTATTCAACAAAGAAAATAACGTTGCATATTAATCCTTTTAATAATCGTCGTGCATGATTAAAATTAATTGGATTTTAAAAATTAATTGGATTTAGGCAACTTTAATAAATGCCAATTCTTATTTACTTCGTTATTTGTTGAAAAAATTAATTTAACGTGCTTGGATATACTTAAAATATCCATATTAACACCAACGCACCTGATAAAAAGTTTGTACAGTATAAAA
>JAFIDM010056618.1:0-17111 GCA_023159025.1 Thereuonema tuberculata | reverse complement strand
GCTGCCCTTGACGCCCACCCATCGACGCCTCCGTTTGGAGTTTTGCCGCGCACGAGGAAACTGGACTGCAGCGGAATGGAACCAGGTCGTCTTTAGCGACGAATCCAGATTCAATCTCGGCAGTGATGACAATCGTGTTCGTGTGTGGAGAGCCCGTGGTGAACGCTTCAATCCTGCCTTTGCTGTACAGCGACACACCGCTCCCACAGCTGGTGTGATGGTATGGGATGCCATTGCCTACAATACACGGTCACCCCTAGTATTGTTCCGTGGCACCATGACAGCCCAGCGGTATGTTCATGAAATCCTGCAACCACATGTGTTGCCACTCATGCAACGGCTCCCAGGAGCCATTTTTCAACAAGACAATGCTCGGCCTCATACGGCAAGGGTGTCACAAGACTGTCTCCGCACTGTTACTACCCTTCCTTGGCCTGCCCGATCCCCAGATTTGTCTCCAATCGAGCATATCTGGGATCATTTGGGACGACGAGTTAGGCATCCCACGAGTTTGAACGAACCAGAGGCAAGGTTACAGCAAATATGGAACGAAATGTCTCAAGACATCATACAGAACTTGTATGACTCAATGCCCGATCGTATCGCATCGTGCATTCGCGCTAGATGGGGTCCAACGGAGTATTAACTCCTCCGTTCTTTTGCCTTTTTCTCTGAAATAAATTATCCTTTTTCTTTGATTTTCTAATCATTTACTTATATCAAAGTAGTCATTACGTATGTAAATTTTCGTTTCATTTTGACCACTGCTTCTTGGTGCGCTAATTTTTTTGTCCATGAGTGTATATATATCAATTTTTCTGGAACATTAATATTCCTGATCAGAAAAAAAAAGTCAAGCTTTCAAATACTGATCTGTTTTTTTTTGAGAATGAAGGAAAATTATTCTCACATACATTTCCAAATTTTCACTTTCGAATTTGCCAAGCATTTTCTGTTTTTCAATTTCTCTAAATATAGTTTCTATTGCTCAACAAATTGTAAAAATATTAAATGAAGGAAAATTAAGGATTCATTTTTCAGAGGATGATTTAAACATTTTATTCAAAGTGTACGTTTGTATTGTTTTTGAAATGTGTCTATCGTTTTCAATACAAAATAATAGCAATCAGACTAGTTTTACAGTCTTTGCAGGTTCTATTTACCAGTATTTCGTCATTCGTTTACGAACAAACAATATTTCCTTTTAATTTTTGTTTAAAGTCAACACGATGTTTTTGAATTGCTCCTTTGATAAATGTTTCTTTAATTAACGAAAAACAGCAATTATGTTCTTATTAAAACTAGCGGTAATTATTATAAGTAAATAAATTTATTGCAGTAGAAAATGAATGCTTAAAAATCTTTCAGGTTTTGACGTCAGGTGAGTTGACGTCATCTGTTTTGTTTTATTTACAGTGGAATGAAGCAGACGATGGCTAGCGGTTGATGACGTCAACTCACCTGGCTGACTGTTCTGAAGAGTATGCGGCAGTAACTGTTACGTCACATTGGCGTTTTCATCCGATTGGCTTCGCTTTCTAAATTATTCTATTGGTTAATTATTTCTTTTGTTTCGAGCTTTTGACTGTATTTAAGTATCTGGTTTTGTATTTTTACTTAGTTGAGGAAGCTATTTGTATGTAGCGAAACCGGTCCTATTTTTAATTGTAAATATATATGTTTTTTTATCCAGTTAGTTTAGTGTGTCATTTCTTCGTTTTTATTTAATTTTTAAAACATTTTTGAAAAAAACTCCACTCTAGTCATTATTTGAATAGAAGAGATTTTCCAAGTTGCATCCATTTGACGTCATGCTCAAATAGAAAATATAGCGTTGCTTACTACGCAGCCATTTGGACCCTCCCTCCTGCTTCAAATGGTTCTCTTTTGTTTCAAGTCTTTTCATTGGTTGACTGTATACTACCTTATGGCTTTAAAGAAAGGTATAATTCAGTTCATTGATTCAATATAAAAAAAAAAAAAAAGATTAATTTCTGTAATATTTTTTCTTTGTTTTTTTTTTAATAATAAAAGTAGATTATTTTTTTCTTCATTCGAACTGTAATTGAAATAAACGATAAAAATAAATCTTGTTTTGAACTCAATGAAGCAGTGATTATAAAGATTTTGAGTAAAACTGCCTTTTTTTTTTTAAGTATGTAAAAAAATTAAAAAAAGAGAACATCTATAGTTAGTGAAATAGAAACGTCAATCAAAATCTAAATAGTCTGTTTCAATAAATAAACTTAGATATACACTGGGTGTTTCTGCATTCATAGAACAAACTTTAAGGGGTAGTACGCTAAAACAAACAATGTATGTCCGCAATTGTCGCATTTCCATTCTACGACAGTTAGGGGAACGTTCCAACAAAAGGACTAGAGGTGTAGGGAAAATGTGAACCAAACCACTGCATGCGGAATTTTGCACCAGGAGGAATTACACCCATTCAATTTACAGATAATTCACGCATTGAACGCTGAGGATTATCCTCGCCGTGTCGACTTCTGCCGCTGGTTTATGTAACAGAGTTCATTGCAGCCGCATTTTCAAGCTTATGTGCTCTTCACAGATCAAGCATTGTTTATATGTGAGGAAGGTGTTTAATGACCACATTGCTCATACGTGTACAAACGCAAATCCACACGCTACAAGGCCATCCACTTACCAGCAACGAATGTCTCTCATTCTTTGGGCGGGTAATGTCAACGACCAAACAGCGCCCTGTACAGCGATAACGCGACAGTTGAGGACGTACGTTTGACAAAAAAAATGTTTGCTTTAGTGTGGCCTATCACTCCTTAAAGTTTAAATTTATATTTTTATTTTAATTTTATTCGTGAGTGCTTTGACCTTCCATTAGGCATAGTGTAGTATTTGTAATAGTAATAATGAAATGACGGTATTTTTTTAAAAAAAATATTTACAGTATATCCCAAATCCCAACCTTAAAGTGCTGTTATGACAATTAATCAACACTAATTTCAAAGAAACATCGAAAATTTCATCAATAAGTAGTGTAAACTACGTATTATCTGACTAAACTACTATGTCTGGACCTTATCATGCGAGATTCTCGAAGATAGGTGATCAATTATACGCTGTTTAATTATCATACACATTGATTCGTTTTCACTAACACATTATTTCAGATAGTAGTTCTCTATTCAAATTTCATTGGACGATGAAGTTTGGGCTGAAAAATTAACATCAATTTCAATATATGGATTTCTCAAATCAAATACATCTGTTAACTGTAATAAAAAACATCTCTACATCTACTACACTTTTCATTTAACAATATTCTTGAATCAGAAATAGATATTTCCACAATAGTAATAATTAATATGTTAATAAAATTCTTTAATTACTTCTAAACTTTTAAAATGACAATATTTCTCTTCCTTCAATTGAAGCTTCTTCAGGTTATTTTTGAGGACAGGAAAAGAAACTTTCCTTTTTCCTCCTAGAATCCGTTAAAATATACAGTAAGAGTTTTATCATTTGTTTTCCAAAAATCATGTGATAAATGCTGTTACTATGATCGAATTGTTTCCAAACATGATGTATAACTCTTACTGTATATTCTAACGGATTCTATGAGGAAAAAGAAAACTTTCTTTTCCTGCCCTCAAAAAAAATCCTGAAGAAGCTTCCTGTTGAAGGAAGAGAAATATTTTTTATTTTAGAAGTTTAGAAGTAATTAAAGAAGTTTATCAACATATTAAATATTCCTGAATGTTTTAGTTCCTTTCTCTTTTATTCCAAATTCATTGTAAAGCGTTGACTGTTGCTTATTCAGTAAATATCGACTACAAATGAACTACGTCATCATAAAGCATCATTTCATCAACATTGCAGCATTTCATTCATTCTTATTCTTCATTTTTTTTCTCCTCATTTTAAATCTTTTCATAGTTTCTCAACTTAAGTTTGTTTTTAAATCATTATTAGGAATTCAGTGTATTAAGAAGGTCTGAGTTAAGAATGACGATTATTCCATACAAATAGTGATGAGTAAGATAGCATGGGGTCGCAAAGAGACTCGCGCGCGCATTTTCTAGACCACCCCGGCGCAGTCTATTTTACAGTAAAGGTGACTCAGAAGCCATTGCGAAGCACTGTGATTGGTTTACTAATCACTATCCCTACCTTGTTTATATCGACTTTAACTAGAATTATTACATGAATCAGTTATATCAAGCCAATTTTCTTTTTCTCTTCTTGAAAGAACTCTTTACAATGATTGGTCTATTTTTATTATAAAGGGATCTCCCAATCTACAGAGAGCTTCTATTTTTCTGTGGGTTTTGAATTGGTTCCGAGATTTTAACGTTCACTCTGTATAGAAGCCGTTGGACATTATGCTATTACGATTACTGCTCCTACCTCGTTTTCTTAACATAATTCATATAAGACAGACCTGTTAATCCCACATCCCACCAATCTGTTACAATATCAACCAACATTCGGTGTTACATGGGAAATACTACAATGGGGTTAGAGCTCAATTAATTTCTTCTTTTTATTTATGAATCTTGTCAGAAATGATACTGTGTTTGAATCAAATATTGAGTTCTACTATTTTTAAACACCACTTTGTCTTGAGTTGGTTAGGTGGGCAAACAGCTAGGAAAGCATTGAGTACACGAGGATAAACAAACAACGGAAGAAAAGAGTAACTGATTCTTGAAAAGTAAATAAATTATTAAAAAAAAAGTAATAATTGTTGGTTTTTAAGCAGGAATTACACAGAATAGCAGGTCCACAAATGAACAATGAGACAGTTTATGAAGAAAAAGATTCTTTAAAATTAATATAAAAAAATATTTAAATATTGTTTTAAACAGGCCATTTGATGCCAAGTTTTGCTATTCCATTTTAACATTGTTTCCTTAATTTGTCTGTTGGTTTTACTGTTCGTTTGTCTGTGTTTATGTGCATCATCCTATAACCATTGAACGGATTTTCGTAGAATTTGATAAGTTGCTTATTTAAGGTTCAACATAAAGCACAAGCATTTATTTTGATCTCTTGCTACAATGATTGGACTAGTTTCTATAAATTTTGGTTTGATGTTTATTTGTAATCGAATTCAAAATTTAAGCACAATTTTGATCTCCAGTCCAGCCTCCAATCCTCAAAATTGACTTCTTAGCGCTGCATGCTCAGTCCACACTATGCGATGGATAGCTAAGCGTACATCTGCAGTGCAATTGATGGCAATTGAATACACGCCCAATAGCCATGACGTAACTCTTTTTCAGCCAATAAGAAACAGCCGCGCCTCAAAACACAGGAGCTGATTTTATTGACAGTTTCCTTCAAAATGTCGGAATGCAAAATATCAAATTATCTCATTTAAAAGAAATACTGTTTCAATGTTATTTCTTTGAATCCTGTAGTAGAGGCTAATGCTGCTGTCACATCCCATATGACTTGACTCGATTACCTTCGTACGTTGGTTGCATTTTAGTCATATTTTTATAAACATGTAAGACTCATTTATAAAAAATATATATACAAACTTCAAAAATCTTTTTGTATTTTATGAAAAAGATGATTTTAGACTTCAATTACTATTATTTTGTTGCTGAACGAAAGATATTAAAGAAAAACCAAAATTAGGGTAAAGATGTCTTTTTCTGCTAATTTACTAAGTCTAACATAAGATGGTACCCATAGGACTTAACGATAGTTCGGTCGACTCAATTTAACGACTATTGTTAATATATTTCCTTTAGTTCTAAATTTCAGGGGAATATATTTCACGGAAAGAGGATTGTGTTTGAAGCACATGTTGGAAAAATAGTCACAGACCGTATGGGGCCGTCCATATATTACGTCATCGATTTTTGCCAATTTTTTTATCACCCAAACAAATAATATTATTATTATTAACAATAATAGAAACATAAAACAGTAGGCCTACTATATAAGACGGTTTATATGTTGAAGCTGTATTCAATCATCTTCTTTTTCTTCGAGGCTCGAGCTTTTTTTCGCGGCAATGTCCCGTATTTTGCAGAGAAGTAGGTTTTGTGATCGATGACGGATATCAGAGAGTGACGATTAATCGAGTGACGGTTAATCGAGTTTCCACCGCATAAATATTTTATAAGAAATTGAAAATGAAATGAAAAACAAAATACTTATGTTTATTAATTTTTGTCTTGTCTTGAACATCTTAGGTATTGACAATGATTGTCTTTTCCTAGCTCTGAAGATGATTTTGGTCTTTCCATCTTCTTTTTGGTCGTCCTCTGTCTCTTTTTCCTTAAAAATTTATTAGTTTTTAATTTTATAATTTAGAATCGCTCTCTTCTCACTTTATAAGAATTTTGACGTAATCTTTGGTTATTCTCGTGACTTTCAAGTAAAGAATATCAAATAAAAGTTTATATTGTTATATTTTTAAATTTAGAAGTATAAGGAAAAATTTTGATTATCTAAAACTAGATATACAAAACATCATTAACAATGTTTGATATTATAATACTTGTTTACATTAATATAAATCCAGAAGAAACAGAACTCTTATCAACTTATGTCTTTTAATATGATTTATAAAGTAAGAGAAAACAAAAACGATGGTGGTTTATTGGTTTACTAAGAAAAAACTTATGTTATAAAAGAAATGAATATCGATACAATTAACCGTGAAAATTAAACATGCACTGTAAGTAATATTACAAATGATTTTGAAATAACTTTATTTGCTATTTTCAAACCTCCTAATACTAATAAAAAAGATTTCTTAACTGAATTGCAAAATATTTTAAACTATCGTCATCCTATTGTGAAAACTACGCAAGTCAAAAAACTCAAATTTTACTTCAGGCATCAAAAACTATTTCTTTATGTTACTTTCTAAGTAATGGCATTTAGTAGGTTTGAACATAAAACTGGTGTTTCATAAAATTAGAATAATTCCACAAAAGTAATTAATTTACAAAGTTTTCACTCTTAGTACTACTGACTACTAATAAGTATGCGATATCCGAGGTTTTCAATGTAAATGTTGATTTACGTGGTTTCTTTTTTCGCCACTAGAGCGGTTAAACTCTCAGTTTAACCAACTTGAGACGGATTTTAGTTAAAGAAAAAATTACTTAGGCCTACCTGTTTTTTCATTTTTCAAATCGTATTTATAAATTTTAGATATGCCTAATTCAAATCGCATTTGTTTTGTTTCAGGAAATATGCGTGAAGAAAAAATAAGCCTTCTTGTTTTGCAATAATGGAAAACCGTGTGATTGTGACTCGCATGAATAACAATGAAAGCGAGGCATGAAACACATGTCGAATGATGCGGTTCATTGTTTTCGGTAAAAAGGAAACGATAATTTTTTTTTTTCCCAAAGAAAACCTTATAGAAAGGGAGTTTTAAAATATTTTTCTCCGAAGCGAGGAGAAAAGAAATTTTAGTGATATGCAAACTAAAATATGTTGGAGCCTAATACGAATTAGGGAATTCGTAAATGATGCCTGTGGAATTCCGATATTTAAATCCTCCTGAAGTTTGAGCGTTGTGATATAAATAAGGAGAATGAATATTCGATCATAATCAGCACCAAGTGAAGTGAATTTTTTAAGCCCGCCGATGGGATGTACGAGCAACAAATTATCATTCACTGGATAATTATAGTAAGAAGAGATTTCTTGGATTTTGTAAGTACAAACTATTTTATTTTGTCGAATTTCGTGAGCGGAGTTTCCATTTAAAGAAGACATCGTTATTTGCAGTTAGGGATCTCAGAACATTCGATACAAAATGGCGTTGTTCCGAAGTTAGAATATCAATAAGATTTATTCGGAGGGAATAATCTAGGAGAACTTTAATTCCAATTCATTTATGCAGTCAATATAATATCCATGCGGGATAGAATATTATTAAATTTAAGCATGCGGTGAAAAGCCTTTATGATTTAACATATCGTCAGAAGCCATTTCGAATATACAGTTAGATTCATTAACTTTTATCCACAGCGGTGATAAATTAATAGCATCATGCGTTATACTTTAATTCACTAGTGGTGATATATTTAAAGAAGAGTTTAACTGAACTTAGAGAATCTTTATTTGTGATAACAGTCCGAAAGTGAACTTTATATATCGAACATTTATCAACAACTGTTAAGTGATAAAACTATTTTAAGAATGGTTAATTATTCAAAGAAGGGAAAATGAATATTAATTTATCTTAGATTCTCGTTTCAGATTTTTTGATGCAGATATGATGAATTAATTATTCGAGTTTATAAGAAGACTCATCATATAATAGAGTTAAGGATTTCTGGATGCAGAGAAGAAGCAACTTTACGGGGAAATAAATCTATCCTCTACTGGAAATTGGACATTGTTCGAGATATATATATATACATATGATTGAATTGAGAACTATTGACTTTATTTCTGAGAAGATAAATGTTTTGTAATCCGAGGAACTAATATAATTTATTCAAAGATATTTTGTTATATTCTGGGCCACTGCTTTTCTGCTGGTTTTTTTGATAATATATTAGTTAACGCTAAATTGTCATCGAAAATATATAATATTATAATTTTATTGAATGATTTTCATCAATTGGTTATGGGTCCAGCACGCTTCCACTGCGCAAATATGCCAAAGAATATAACAATATTGTTCTGAGACCATTTTTTTTGGGATTACGTATAAAGAAATCATCATGTGAAGTAACTCACTTAACTTTAGTGGTGAGAATTATCTCCAGTGGAAGTTAGACATTAAAACCTCATTGCAAAGAGAGGGTTTATGGACAGTGGCAAATAGCCCAATGTCCGAGGTAACTGGGATGGAAGATGGAGATAAGAAACAGAAGGCGTTAGCGAAAGTGGAAAAAGCATTCGGTATAATAATGAGCTCAATAGATCACAGATTCCGGGGGTTAGTGTCGGAGACGGAAGACCCGCAGAAACGTTTGAAGGAACTCGAAACGAAGTTCAATTCTAAGGACCTCCTGAAGGTAACAGACCTGAAGCGCGAAATTTATATAAACAGCAGAATGACGAACAGCGACAATATTCCTAAGAAGATATCTGAGCTGAAGCTGATGCTTAAGGAAATTGAAAAGCGCGGAGGAGGAATTTCGGACGAGGAATTCTGCTGGATTCTCCTATCAGGGCTCCCTAAAGACTACCGACCATGCGCCCAGAGTTTAATAGTACAGCAACATCAGAGCTATTTTAACTGAGAGCTGGTGATTAGCAACATTCTCCAAGCATACAAGAGAAACCAGAGCTCCGAATTGCGAGAGACAGGCCTGTCAAAAGAATGCCACAGTGTGGAACCAAGAAACGATCCTAGACCGAAAAGGGATAACGTTCATCCGAATAATAGTAAGGATCCCAACAAAAGGTGTTTCCGGTGCGGCAAGAACGGACAAATTGCCCGATTTTGTAGAGGGAAGATAATGAGCAGCAACGATAGAAAACCTCCCGATAGAAAACCTAAGAATGAAGACAAATCTTACTGCGGAGCAGTAACTCTTTTTGGGACCCAGGATAAAAATAAAACACAGGATACAGCCTGGTATCTGGATACTGGTAGCAGCAATCACATCTGTAAACAGAGAAAACTGTTCAGTGATTATGCCCATTTTGAGAAAGATAAAATAATTGTTTGTGCAAATAACACTGTAGCGAAGGCAGTTGGTCATGGAACTGTCAAACTACGTAGGCCAATAACTGACGGTGAAGAAAAGATAATAGAGCTGAAAAACACTTATCATGTGCCAAATATGAGGGCGAATATAATTTCCGCTGGGGAACTGGCCATTGCGGGGTACAAGCAAGAGATACACAAGGATGAGTACTTGGTATATAGAGAACCAAAAGATCTATGTTTGATTGGCAGAAATATAAACAACATATACCGATTCACAGACAGGGAAAGCTCAGAAGAACCCAAAGTGTATTTCAACGAATGTTGTCATGATCAACTAAGGTATTGGCATGACCGATTAGGACACCTACCTTTGAGCAAATTAAGGATTATCACAGAAGGTAAGCTGCTAAGAGGCCTAGAAAAACTGTCATGGAACAAAGACACCAAAATTGCTTGTGACAGTTGCACCAGAGGGAAAATGACTAACATCCAACATAAGAAGTTGAAGACCGTCAGAACAACTCGACCCCTGGAGTTAGTACACACTGACGTATGCGGCCCCATGAACATCAAGAACCCTGAAAATCTGTCCTACGTGCTGACATTCGTGGACGACTATAGCCGGAGAAGTTTCCTGTATCAGCTTAAATCGAAGGATGAAGTCTCAGATAGGTTAATCAGCTTTGTACGTTTCGCCGAAAGATCGAGCGGCAACCAAGTAAAATCCATCCTGAGTGATCAAGGGAGTGAATACGTTAATTCATCTGTAAAAGATTTTGCCAGGGAGAAAGGGATAAGACTTCATTGTTCATCGGCGTACCAACCTCAGCAGAACGGAGTAGCCGAACGATTCAATCGGTCTCTTCTTAACAAAGCGAGAACATGGTTGTTAGATTCGAAACTTCCATTGAGATTCTGGCCATATGCCATACTGTGTAGTAATTATCATTTGAACCGGACACCCCACGAGAGTGTAGGTAACGAAATTCTACTCAGCAGGTGGTTTAACCACAGGTATGCGCCGTCCGTAAAACATCTTAGACGTTTCGGAAGTCTGGCCTATGTGAAGGTGCCAAAACATGAACTTAAAAATAAATTCTCTGAGAGAGCGGAAAAAAGGATTATACTCGGATATTCGGTATTGACCCGAGGCTATTGTATATACACGATCAGAAACAACAAGGTTGTTGAGACTAGGAATGTATATGTGAACGAAAACCGCCGCGGAGTTGAACTGTTGAATAGAAGGGAAAGCCAGAACATTAATTATAATGATCTTACCGACCAGCTGAGAAGAAAAGACGGAGAAGAAGAAACGTCATCCGACGAGGATATTAGTAATGAAGAAGAGAAACCTAAAGACACAACAGAGGACCAGGATAAGAAACAGAGACAAGACGACGATGAGGAAATTTCGGACAATTCACAAGTTGGCAGAGAAAACGCGTCAGAAGACGAATTCATGATCCTAAGAAGCAGGAAAGTGCGTAAGAAACAACATGAAGCACATCTGATGGAAGTAGCTGATACGCCCAGGAATTATCGAGAAGCAATTAGTAGTCGAGAGCGCGAGCATTGGTTAGAGGCAATCGAAGAGGAATTAAAGAGTATATCGAGTCATCAAACTTGGCTGGAGTCCGAGATACCGGAAAATATGAATCCTTTCTCTACGAAGTGGATCTTTAAGAAGAAAACTGATACAAAAGGCAACGTCATCAGGTACAAGGCGAGGTTAGTCGTGAAAGGCTACCTACAACGACCAGTGATAGACTACGAGAGGACTTATTCACCAACACCAAGTTTTAGTAAGATAAGATTACTGCTACCGTTGTGTGTCAAGAACCAGAGCGAAGTACATCAGTGCGACGTGAAAAGCGCGTATCTAAATGGGGATATAGACGCAGACATTTACCTTGAACCCCCGGATGGTGTAAATATTTCCAACAAAAGATACAATGGTTTAAAGTTGTTGAAATCATTGTATGGATTAAAACAAGCAGGGCGGAATTGGTTTGTAACTATGAAGACGAAGTTATGCAAATCCGGTTACACAAATTTAAGATGCGAACCATGCGTGTTTTATAAAATCATACAAGGTGAGAAATATATTCTCCTTATTTATGTGGACGACATTCTAATTATGGGGAAGGAATCCTCGAAAATACAGATCATCAAAAATGAGCTAGACAAGCTGTTTGGGATTACAGATCTAGGTAGAATTAAAGAGTACTTAGGGATGGAATTCATGTACGATGCTCAAAATAGATGTATGACAATCTCCCAAGAAGGATTCATTCGTGAAATGCTCCTGACTCACGGAATGGAAACATGTAAAAGTGTTGCTACCCCATATATAGAAGACAAGAATGGAATGTCCGAAGAAAGTGATGACTCCAAATTATTGGACAACACCGAAAGGAAAACCTACAGAAGTTTGATTGGAAGTCTGACTTATCTTAGTAGAGCCACAAGACCAGACATCAGCTACGGAGTGAACCGGTGCGCTGAAAAGAATCAGAACCCGTCGATTGGTGATTTAAAAAAGGTAAAAAGAATTTTAAGAGACCTTACTGGTACGAAATCACTGAAGTTACTTTACGAGAACGACGAAAGAAACATCACGGGATATAGTGATGCAAGTTTTGGGGATAGACGAGGAGGTAAATCGACATCTGGATTTGCCTTATTTCTAGGAAACTGTCTGATCTCTTGGGCAAGCAAGAAACAGACGTTGGTGTCCCATTCCACACAGCAGAGTGGAATGTTGATAGCCTGCTGTGAATGTGCTAAAAACATTATGAGCTGCAAAAATGTGCTGGAAGAATTAGATTTCATAGAAATATCAGAAGGCTGCACTATGTTGTTTTGTGATAATGTTCCCACAATAAGAATGATTAAGGATGTTTACAATGAGACTAAAAGTAAACATATTCAGCTCAAATATCATGCAATCAAAGACTATGTGGAAAACAGAGATATGGACTTAGAATACGTTTCAACGGACAGAAACGTGGCTGATGGACTCACGAAAGGGTTAACGGCAGAGAAACAGAAAAAATTCTGGTAGATGCTTAATCTGAATTAATGAAAGAGTCAATACAATCATTTGACAGTTGTTTTTTTTTTCTTTAAAAAAATTATCTTTATTGAAAAAGCAAATACAATTTGAGGGGGGCGAATTGAGACGGATTTGAGTTAAAGAAAAATTACTTACCTGTTTTTTCATTTTCAAATCGTAATTATAAATTTTAGATATGCCTAATTCAAATCGCATTTGTTTTGTTTCAGGAAATATGCGTGAAGAAAAAATAAGCCTTCTTGTTTTGCAATAATGGAAAACCGTGTGATTGTGACTCGCATGAATAACAATGAAAGCGAGGCATGAAACACATGTCGAATGATGCGGTTCATTGTTTTCGGTAAAAAGGAAACGATAAATTTTTTTTTTCCCAAAGAAAACCTTATAGAAAGGTAGTTTTAAAATATTTTTCTCCGAAGCGAGGAGAAAAGAAATTTTAGTGATGTGCAAACTAAAATATGTTGGAGCCTAATACGAATTAGGGAATTCGTAAATGATGTCTGTGGAATTCCGATATTTAAATTCTCCTGAAGTTTGAGCGTTGTGATATAAATAAGGAGAATGAATATTCGATCATCGTTAGCACCAAGTGAAGTGAATTTTATAAGCCTGCCGATGGGATGTACGAGCAACAAATTATCATTCACTGGATAATTATAGTAAGAAGAGATTTCTTGGATTTTGTAAGTACAAACTAATTTATTTTGTCGAATTTCGAGTTTCCATTAAAAGAACATATCGTTATTTGCAGTTAGGGATCACAGAACATTCGATACAAAATGGCGTTGTTCTGAAGTTAGAATATCAATAAGATTTATTCGGAGGGAATAATCTAGGAGAACTTTAATTCCAATTCATTTATGCAGTCAATATAATATCCATGCGGGATAGAATATTATTAAATTTAAGCATGCGGTGAAAAGCCTTTATGATTTAACATATCGTCAGAAGCCATTTCGAATATACAGTTAGATTCATTAACTTTTATCCACAGCGGTGATAAATTAATAGCATCATGCGTTATACCTTAATTCACTAGTGGTGATATATTTAAAGAAGAGTTTAACTGAACTTAGAGAATCTTTATTTGTGATAACAGTCCGAAAGTGAACTTTATATATCGAACATTTATCAACAACTGTTAAGTGATTAAACTATTTTAAGTGAATTTTTTGAATAACTTTAAGAATGGTTAATTATTCAAAGAAGGGAAAATGAATGTTAATTTATCTTAGATTCTCGTTTCAGGTTTTTTGATGCAGATATGATGAATTAATTAATCGAGTTTATAAAAGACTCATCATATAATAGAGTTAAGGATTTCTGGATGCAGAGAAGAAGAAGCAACTTTACGGGGAAATAAATATATCCTCTATTGGAAATTGGACATTGTTCGATATATATATATATATGATTGAATTGAGAACTATTGACTTTATTTCTGAGAAGATAAATGTTTTGTAATCCGAGGAATTAATATAATCTATTAAAAGATATTTCGTTATATTCTGGGCCACTGCTTTTCTGCTGGTTTTTTTGATAACATATTAGTTAACGCTAAATTGTCATCGAAAATATATAATATTATAATTTTATTGAATGATTTTCATCACAACTTTTGCATTAAATATAGATGACATACATAACATTACAAATCCTAATAAAATTTTCGGAATTTTCTGCCTTTTAATGAGACGCCTTTTAAGAATGGATTGTATATTCCATTTGATATTACTGCTGAATTGAAATAACAAAGAAAGCTTAATGAAAATGATAATATACTAAAGGCTATTTAGTACTAAACATTGAATAGCTACTTTTCTGAGTTTTATTATGCTTTTGTTGATTTCAAAATATTTCTGTTCTTTTTTAGGCTTATTTACAGAGATTAGCAAGAGAAGCCTTTTATCCCTCTCTGTCTGTCCGTCCGTCGCGAGAAATTCATATCTCAGGAATGACATATGAGACATGACCTCGTCAAAAAGATTTTTCTAAGACTAGATCATAGCCAATGAGAACTCGTTTCCAGCATCTGTGCTTCTCAAGTTATAGGTCACCTCTAGAATTTGATCTTAAATTGTAAGTTTTATTGAAGTATGGTATATTACAAAAATTTATTTCTCCATGTTTTATATTGAATTTAACCAGAATTATTACATGAATCAGTTATATCAAGCCAATTTTCTTTTTCTCTTCTGGAAAGAAATCTTACAATGATTGGTCTATTTTTATTGCAATGGAAACTCCCAAATCTACAGAGAGCAGAAACACAAATCTACTTTTTTGTGTGTTTTGAATTTGTAAAGATTCCGAGATTTCAACGTTTATTCTGTATAGAAGGTGTGGGACATTATACGATCGCTATTACGATTACTGCTCCTACCTTGTTTACATAACTCATATAAGATAACATAATTCATATAAGACAGACTGTTAGTCCCATGTCTCACCAATCGATTACAGTATCAACAAATGGCCAACGTTGGGCCTTCCACTGTTTTTATTTTTATTTAGAAAATTCGGTGGAAATTTTTGGTCAAACAGCATCATTTAAGAACGTTTGAAAATGTTTTTACAAATTTTCCCTTTTAATTTAAGCATGAAGTATTATTTTTTTAATTGAAAAATTCTGCATGTTTATAAAAATTTGAAAATAAAGACTGAAATGTTTGAATGGGCAAAAATGTGTCTTTCCAAAATAAGAAAACAAAATATCAAGTTAAGGTAGAAAATGAATAAGGTAGAAAAGTTTTTGGTCAAATAAAGAACTGAGAAAGGGGTGTCCACTCAGGCCTTTACTTTTTACTATATATAGAAGGTTTAGAAAAGATGTTGAAGGAGGCAAGTACAGGAGCTGTTAATATGGGGCAAAGTAACATAAGATATCTTGCTTACGCCGATGATACTGTAATAATATCTACTAATATTATAGTTACGCATGAGAAGATAAATGTTACGGCAAAATTCTTGAAGGGATTAAAATTAGAAATTAATTTGCAAAAACAAAAAAAAAATATTTTTAAAAATGGGAGAAAAAAAGCAAAAATGAAGAATGGTTTTGGGAGGGAAAGGTAATTGAAACAGTAAATGAGTATAACTATCTAGGATATTGGATGGTTGGATGCAATAGCCCAATAGGTCAGTTAAAAAATTTAAGTAATAAAGGTACATTTGCGGCAGTGGAAACTAGTAAAATAATCAAAACAACGGTAATAGGCTCACCGAAGAAGCAGCTGTGGCTCTTTGATAAATTAGCTAAAAGCTCTATGATATATGGGACAGAAATTTGGGGGTGGGCAAAAAGAGGGGAATTAGAAAAAATACAATGGATCCCCGATTTGCCGCGAGCGCCGCGAGTGCCGCGTAAAATTTTCTTCATTACGAACCTCAAAAAAAAAAAAAAAAAAAAAAAAAACAATTTTAATCCAAGCTAACAACAGGGAAAATCCAATAGGCCCTACAGTGCGAAGATCGAAAATTACTGACAGATTTATTGTGCATTGTGATCCTATAGGCCTTCTCCGAATTTGTGGATGCAAACGTAAAGCAAAGGTTTCTGCTTTACTGTACAGATTTTAAATTTTACGTATAATGTTTTTTTTTACAATAAAACGTAGTTTTTAATGGTGAACTATTTTTTTTCGTGTTTCCACCTCATTTTTAGTCTTTTTCTCGGGTTATCCGCGATTTTCGTTATCTACGAAGCACTTGCCCGATTCCCGGATAATCGGGGTTCTACTGTACAATGAAAATATATCAAAATTCTATTAGGATTAAATTGGAATGACCCAAATTATATTTTAAGAATGGAAATTGGTTTTGAAGAAATGTTTACCCTTCAATTAAAAAAAGCTGTAAATTATATTAGGATGATTTTTGAGATGGAAGATTACAGGTTTCCATGAGAGTGTTGGATTCAAATGGAAAATGATAGAGTAAATGGGTTAAGAAATAAATGGATAGATGAAATTTCAAAATGTTCACATAGTATCGGTCTATTAGATGAGTGGATAGAGGAAAATTTAGGTTTGGAAATAAAAAGGTATTAAAAGAAATAAAACAAAGAATGGAGGATAACGAATGGTAAGAATTAAGCATAAAATAATAGAAATAATATAAGCATCCACTTATATTATTTGGTAAAAAAATATTTACACGAATAATATAATGAAATATTATCTCAATAGAACTGATAAATGGTGGATAAAAACAGATATATTTGAAAATAAGATGTGGAAATTATAATAATTTAAATATGTACAACAATAAAGAAGACAATATTGCAATATAGGAAAATTAACATTGGAACATATTTTTTTATATTGTGAAAGTTTTATAGCCGAGTGCATCTAACTTCGATGAACTTTGATGGCTGCATTGTGAACGTAGCCTTTGTTTTAAAAT
>JAFIDM010056617.1:0-17113 GCA_023159025.1 Thereuonema tuberculata | reverse complement strand
AAAAGAAAGGGAAGAGAGAGAAATGCAAATTCAAAAAGAAAGGGAAGAGAGAGAAATGCAAATTCAAAAAGAAAGGGAAGAGAGAGAAATGCAAATTCAAAAAGAAAGGGAAGAAAGACAAATGCAATTTGAATTAGAAAAATTAAAAATTGAATCTTTGAATTTTTCAAATGTTAGTAATCAATCTATGGTAGATAAAAGTAAGCAAGAATTAAAAAAATTGATACAAAAATTTGATCCTAATGAATGTGATATTGGTTTGTATTTAATTTTGTTTGAAAGGCAAGCAAAGAGGGTAAAAATTGATGAAGAAAGTTGGGTAACTTATTTAATGTCATTATTACCTCTTGATATTGTACAGATTATTGCTAGGGAACCAGAGGAGAAATCAAATGATTATGAGTATGTAAAACAATTGTTATTAAAAAGATTTAAATTGAGTCCTGACAAGTTTAGAAAGAAATTTCAAGAACATCAAAAGAAATATGATAGAACCTGGAGAGATTTTACATTTGAATTAAAGAGTTATTGTGAAGAATGGATAGATGGAATGAAGGTAGATAATTTTGAAGCATTGAAAGAGTTGATGATTACTGATCAGTTGAAGAAAAGAGTAAGAAGAGAAGTAAAAGAACATTTTATTGATAAGTGGGAAACATATAAGCAGCCTATTGAATTAGCAGAAATCTTAGATCAATATGATAATGCAAAAGATGTAGTAAAAATGCCATTTGAGAAAATTTTAGATAAAAAAAGGGTTGACAGTTATTCAAATAGAAATGATCAATCTAAGAAATTCAATGCAGAGGGAGATACAAATTGGAGAAGGAGAGAGAGTACGGGGAATAGTCCAGGTAGATATTCACCAAGTATAAATAGAAAATTTGACATGAGAGCTAAAATTAGATGTTATGAGTGTGGGTCTGAGAATCATTTGAGACCCCAATGCCCAAAAAGAAAAGGAAGTAAAGATTCTACATCTAATATTAATAACATCTGTGAGATGAATGAGCATAAATTATTAGAGCCTTATATGATTCAAGCTAAGGTAAATGGTAATGAAATGAGTGTATTAAGAGATTCAGGTGCTACTATTGACATTATTTGTAATAAATATGTAAAACCAGAAATGTATACAGGTGAAACAATTTGGGTTAGACAGCCTCTTGATATAGAACCTAAATGTTTACCATTGGCTATGACTGAGTTAAGTGGAGATTTTGGGAAGATTACTACCAAAGCAGCAGTAATAGCTGAAGAGTTAGATCAAGGAAGGTATTTGCTGGGAAACAGAACTGTTGAGCTAATGAAGGATAAGAAAATGATTCCAAAAGTTATTCCTAGTCAGATAAATGCTGTGCAGACGAGAGCCCAAAAGAAGAAATTGGAAGTTAAATTGGAGAAGATATCTGAATCTGAAGAGAATGGAGAGAAATTAAAAGAAGAAGAAAGGAAGATGGAGACTGAAGACAAGTTTGAAGATGGACTAGAAGAAGTTGTCCTCCCTAAGGAAGATGAGAAAAAAGAAGTGGATATCCTTGGATTGAATTATGAAGAATTTGCTGAACTACAGAAGAAGAGTAAATCATTAAGTACATTATGGGAGCAGTCAAAAGATCAGAAGAAGAAGGCTAATAAAGAAGGTTATAAAGAAGAAGATCAGATATTATTTAGGGTTACGGCTGATAAAATTGGAAATGAAAGAAAACAGATTATTGTACCACTAGAGTTGAGATCAAAAATAAAATCATTGTGTCATGAAGGAACTTCATCACATTTGGGGACCACAAAATCTAAAGATAGATTGGCTAGATATTTTTTTGGCCAGGGTGTTTCAAGGAAATGGAAGAATTTGTTCGCACCTGTGATGTTTGCCAGAGAACTGGAAAGCCTAATGAGAAAAAAAAGGCACCCTTGAAATTGGTACCAATAATACCTGAAGTTTTCTCTAAAATAAACATAGATGCATGTGGTCCTTTACCAGAAACATCAAATGGCAATAAATATTTAATCACTGCAATTTGTTTATCATCAAGGTATCCTGAAGCTGTCCCTGTCAAGGATATTAAATCTGTATCAGTCATAAATGCTTTACTTAAAATTTTTAGCCGTATGGGGTTCCCAAGAGAGGTTCAATGTGACCAGGGAACTTCTTTCATGAGTAACCTAACCACTGAATTTTTTAAAAGATTTGGTATAAAAGTAACCCATAGCTCAATTCATCATCCTCAATCTAATATGGTTGAACGTTTCCATGGTACTTTTATACGTATTTTGAGAGGGTTATGTTATGAATCAGGAAAAGATTGGGAAAATCATGTTCCATTGGCCTTGTTTACATTGAGAACTGTCAAACATGAAAGCACCGGTTTTTCACCAGCAGAATTGGTTCATGGAAAAAATTTGAGAACCCCTGAGACTTTGATATTTGAAAAATGGTCTGGAAAAATTACAGTAGATAGCTCTGTAGTAGATTATGTATTTAAATTAATAAATAGATTAAAAAGGTATCATGAACTTGTTGAAAATAAAGAAAAGGAGATAAAATTAAAAAGAAAAGTTTGGTATGATAGAAATGCAATCAAAAGGGAATTTAAAAAAGGTGATCTTGTATTAGTGTTAGCATTTGATAAACCCCATAAATTATCTGTTCAATGGATTGGACCAGGTGTAATTGAGAGTAAGATATCTGATACAAACTATATTGTAAACATACCAGGTAGAAAAAATTCCAATCAGATATATCATATCAACATGTTAAAACCCTATCATAAAAGATATGATGCTGTTAATTTGGTTCTAGGTGACTTTGAAGATAATTTTGTAAACACTGAGTTGGATATTCCTTGTATTGATTGTAGTTCTAATGAATATGATTTTAATGAAATTATACAGAATTGTGAGGTGTCTGAAAAATTAGATATTAATCAGAAAAATGAATTGGTAAGGGTTTTAGTTAAATATAAAAATATTTTCTCTAATATACCAGGTTTAACTGATTTGGTGGAACATGATATAAATCTAATTAATGAGAAACCTGTAAGAACAAAACCTTACAATTCATCATTTAGACAAAATGAAATATTGAAATTGGAAATTAAGAAAATGTTAGAATTAGGCATTATTGAAGTTGGTGAATCAGAATACATGTCACCCATGATCTTAGTGGAAGCACCTAACCGTGATCCTAGACCATGTGTTGATTACAGAAAACTTAATGAAATCATTAGAACAGAATATTTCCCTCTCCCAAATATAGAAGAAAGAATCACTCAGGTATCCTCTGCTAAATTTATTTCAACTCTAGACATGGCAAAAGGATATTGGCAGATTCCTCTTTCCAAAAAGGCACAGAAGATTGCCACTTTTGTAACCAAATTTGGTAGCTACAGACCTTTAAGAATGCCATTTGGATTAAAAAATGCTCCCTATTTTTTTAGCAAATTGATGGCTATTGTATTAAAAAATTGTGAAAATTTTGCTGTTCCTTATTTAGATGACATAGCTATTTTTTCCAATACTTTTGAAGATCACCTGAAACATATAAATATTGTATTAAATTGTATTAAAAATGCCAAATTAACTATTAAGCCATCCAAATGTAAATTTGCTTTTAACACATTAAAATATTTAGGACACCTTATTGGACAGGGACACCGTACTCCAGATGATTCAAAAATTGAGTCCATAAAACAGTTCCCTACACCTAAAACTAAAAAAGATGTGAGAGCTTTTCTTGGTTTAACAGGTTATTATCATAGATATATTCCAAATTATTCATTGATTGCTGCTCCTCTCACTAATTTGTTGAAGGGAAAAGAAAGAAAGGGAAATATCACTTGGTCAGATTTGTGTGAAAATTCATTTTGTACACTTAAAGAAAATTGATGGGTAAACCAATTTTATGTGCCCCTGATTTTGAAAAAGAATTCATTGTACAGACTGATAGTTCAGATGTTGGGATGGGGGTGGTTCTATCTCAGAAAAACAGTAAAGGAGAAGAACATCCTATATTGTACTTAAGTAAGAAATTCTCTCCAATTGAACAAAAATATAGCACCGTAGAAAAGGAGTGTGCCTGTATTATATTTGCTATAAAAAAATTGAATTTCTACCTGGATGGACATAAATTTACCATTTTAACTGACCACAATCCCCTAGTTTGGTTGAAATCAAATACTGGAAATAATAGTAAATTACTTAGATGGGCATTGGCATTACAGTCTTATACTTATGACATTAAACATAGGTCAGGTAAAGAAAATAAGAATGCTGATTCTCTAAGTAGAATATATTAGAAATTGTATTGTATGTAATTTTATTATTGTAAAAATTTCACCCAATTTAGTTGGGGTAAAATTTCCCTGGAGGATGGAGGAGTTGTAAAGGAATTGGATTTATTTATTGGATTTTATTTAAGTTGTTGATATTTTTTGTAAATTTATATAATGGAGATTTACGAATGTGCGGAGTAGAATGTTGCCTCGTGCAGACTAATATTTTGTAATTGGAAAAGTTTCGATTTGAAAGGGAGGCTCTCGAGTGGATGGTGGAAGGGAGAGGAGATTGTGAAGTTGCTCCGTTGAGAGTTTGGTTTGTAATATAGTAAGGCTGTGTTTGTGGAATAAAAGTTGTTATTGTTTGTAAACCAGTTGCTTTGTCGTCAATCCTGCGACGTTACAACGTTTTGTGTCAGGATACTGTTATTATTGTGAAAACTTATAACCTGTTCTCGAAAATGGCTCCCAGGAGGAAGTTCCAGAGTCGACCGGGTCAAACTGATGCACCCTGTACGTTATTAAAAGACTTTATGGACCAATGTAATTAGATGAAAATGAGCAAAGATGATTGATTAGATACAACAATGAATAATTGCTTCGATCAGCAATTAAGACAATTGTTAACTCGTAAGTGAAGCAGAGTCATTCGCTTATAACTGGAAAAAATAGCAGAAATCATATTATTAAGAGTTACCAAAAATGCAGTTCGTTTCTTGCTTATAATTCGAATTTTTTTCTTACTTTTATTTCAGCTGTAAACATCGATGGTTATCACATTTACGTCTTATAAGCATGTTATAATGTTAAAAGTTCCATTGGTACATATTAATTGCAAATAATTATGTAAGTTTGTGAAAAACTTGTATTTCTCGTTATAAGTCAAGATATAGGGAAATAGATAACTGATTTATTGCTGATGTCAGGTTTTCATAAGATATCGAATCTCCAGAGCAAAACAGTTTTTGCCCTAAGTACCAAATTACATCCAAAGTTAGCAAATAATGAAAATTAAAATTATACAGTAAATATTCATTCAATGAATTAGAAAGATCTGTATTTTTTGAATTGTCGGCCACTTTAAAAACCTTATTATTTACCCTACTACAATCTTCAATGTATTGTTGTCTCAATGTGGCAAAAGTCTGAAACAAATTCTTTCCTTTCTCTTGATTTCCATAAGGATCAACATCTGATAAATGTCTTCATTCACTTCCTTTACAAGAAGGCCCAACTTTTTTTTCATCCTTTTTGCTTTGTCGCTCTGGGCAGGATGCCGTAAATTGAGCACATATTGGAAATAGATCTCTCAGGATTCCTCACCCCTCCGGCAGAGGTCGCCAATGCAATACGGTTGAGGGTCCTGCGGCATACGGCATTGGCAGTAACTTATTTTCCAGAAAACGTATTTTCCACGAAATTGTTTCAAAGTTCAAGACCGTTTCGAGAGTTCGTGTCATCTGATAGAATCTATCGGAATTAGTACACTTCTGATCTGTTAGAAGTCTTTCTCCCACGAGATCTGTTAATTGGTTAAACAGCTTTCGTATGTTGGTAAGGAAATACTTGATAATGAATTCAGATGGTGTAACTTATTCAATTGGATGAACAATATATAAATCTAAAGTTAAACGAGAATCACAATATTCTATCTACAATATTTTTTAAATAAGGCCTAGATTTCTGTTTACCTCTTTCACTTCTTCAAATCTTGAGAGCAAGTCAAATTTTGACTATTATTATTACATATTGCAGACTTCTTATCTCATAACTAAAGAGAAGAAAAAGGCACTCCAAGATGATCACAAGAAGCTCCTGAAAGAATAAGAAGCCTATTTTCTGTAAACCCTGCGTTTTATTTTATTTTTTAAATCAGAAGAAGGATATAAATAATAACAATAATAATAATAATAAGAAGAAGAAGAAGAAGAAGAAGAAGAAGGATATAAACGACAAGTCTCTTTGTTTGTTTGTTTTTTATTTCAGTAGGAAATCACTTTTTATATATGCATTGTTTACTTAAATTGTTTAAATCAATTAACTTTAAATAATAATAAGAAGAAGATTATTAGCTATTAGAAGATTAAAAGGCAAATGAATGTGCATTATTTAAGATAACATAAGAATTCAGTGTTTGCGTTTTATTGCTTTTCTCTGGCAATTTTTGTCTTTCCCATGGCTTTATTTTTTGAAAGAACCATACGAGAAATCATATGTTCACATACAATAGTCGATCGCCTCATGGTTTTAAATAAGCCAGGTTTCAAGAAGAACCATCCTGCGGTTCAAAAGTTAATAGGAATTAACACATACAGGAACAGTTCGATTTGATGAGCCTCGATTTTCTCGAAAAATAACCTAAAAATCAAATTGCAATTCTATTACGGTCAATTGGCTAAAGATAACTGCAAAAGAAGAGGATAAAAAACATTGATTTATTACATTGATTTCTTCTGAATAACATTCTTCTTTTTTTTATTTGATAATATTTCAATCGCTCTCTTGCAGATGTTCTTCGGGTCTACAATTCCGTTTTTCTGAATTTGGACAATCTTAAAATCTTATATATATATTGCAATAATAATTGTTTACATTTTTGCAATTAGATATTCTTAATAACAATTATATTAACAATTTCTCATAAGAAGCTTTCAGTTTAGAATTGTTCAAAAAACAAACAACCGAAGAATATGATTCAGAAGAAATATGTAATATTATTTAGGACCGATTATTTTGAAGAAAATTATTGCTAACACTGACTTATTTTTGAAAAACTCATTAATAAGTATTAATTCCACAGAAGTGCTTACAATATTAACAAAGTTATGCTTAATATTGTAGAGAGTTAAAAAAATATTATGGGAGCAATGCTTAAATAAGAATATCATGGTAAGTTTCTTACAGTAAAATGAGTTTGTCTAACCACTGTACTTCCAAACCCAGGAATCTTAAAAATGTAAGTTTGCAACGTGATAGATTCCTTAATTTATCTCGCCATACACCTGTGGAAAATCTTACTTTATTTTTGTTTCCAGCCACAATACCGATATTTGATAAATCACTGAAGAATACAGCTAAGTTTTCATTCAAATTTAATCGTATATCTTAAGTCTTATGTTTTATGTTGAATTTAATATTAATTTAATATTTAATATTGTAACTAGTATTTTTATTGAACTTAGCGTACTTCATCAAATACTGCTAATTTGATCAAAATAAGAGATAAAATGTTTTTATAATGATAACCCGAAATACTGATAATTAGATTGAGTTTATGAGTCTAAAGGAAAAGTAACGGAAGCATTTTATTAGTGAATTTAATGTTACAGAGGGTAAATCTATAATTATAATTATTAATGTATTTATTAATAGTATTATAATGGTAAATTAAGTGAGTGCTATTTTAATTTATCCTTGAATATTTTTAAGAGCGTATATAAAAGCTGTCAAAATGCTTAAAAAGTTTAAAAATGTAAAAATTAAAAAATCTTTAAAAAAAATTCTTTAAAAAACAAGCTTTATTCAACGAAGAATTCAGATTCTCTGAAGAAAGCCTATTAACAGGGTGAAATCTGGTCTGGATCTCCTGTATATGATTTTTTAATTTTTAAATTTAAAACATTTTTATGATTGATTTTATATAAGTCATTAACTATATCTACACATTAAATTTAGCCAAATATTTTTTTTTTTTTTTTTTTACTTCTTAAACGTAATTTCTAAAATTTATATGTGAAACATATTACTCTTTTAACAGCATCAAATAACATATTTCACATTAATTATGGAATATTTCTGGATTTTCATTTATTTTGATTACTTTACAAATATATATCTATTGTTGTTACGATTTATTCTGTTCATTTATAATATAATCCAAATTTATGTAACTGTAAATTCTATCAGCAAACATGTGTAAATTATATTTAAAAAGAAATAACATTCTATTTATATATGTAGATAAAATTTTGCCGAATATTTATTATTTGTTTGTTCATTACACAAATGTCCTGGTTCTATTTTATGAATTATGATTTAAAACTTAGATAGTAAACTTTTCAGGGAATAAATTTGATTTGAGCTCTATATCTAAAAAATATATTTAGAAGTTACTTCAGTTCTTTAAAAAATTAGTGCAAAGAAGACCTACTTTCAATACTAAAGGAAAAAAATGGATGATTATTTTCTGCTTTTTCCCATTACAAATTAATTATATTATTAATGATGATCTAATAGCTAATCAAGGGCATCATTTTTTCAGTATTGTTTTTCAATAGAAATGTGAAACTAATTAGATCAGTCAGTCTGTGTGTGTGTGTGTGTGTGTGTGTGTGTGCATGTGCATGTATATGTGGGTGTTGTTTGCCCTTTAATAACTTTTGAACGACTGGATTGAGTTTCTTGAAACTTGTAAACAAGTTCGAAGATTAGGAACGATCTCACCTTTCCAAAAGACTCCTATTCGAGAAATTAGCAGGAGAAGGCCCCAGAATATCTTATTGGTTTGATACGACTAAAATTAACCCGATTAAGACAACTTATATAAATAAATCACATTTAATTAATTTTTTGCTAGAAAATACATATATTCGGTAAAAATCATAATTTAAATACAAATTTAAGCTTTTCATTTTTGTTGTTTCAAGAAAAAAAATCATGACTCTAAGGGAATCTGCAACAGCTGTTTCACATTGTTTTGGCTCTTCAGCCAGATTTACCCCTCAATGACAAGATCAGAAAGCATAAAAGGCAATTGAACAAGAGTTATCTCTAGATTTTACTTTAACTTAATTTTATAAATGGCATGTATCGAATTCCGCGACTGTTGTGAAAATATTTCACTTTATTTGTTACTGAAATTTCATGAATATTTTAGTAAAAAATTTTCCGAATTCATCTATGTTGAGTAAATTTTCTCAAAATCGAATTTTTTCCATTAGTTGAGAATTTCTTTCTTCAATATTTATGGTGAGAAGATATTTATGAGCATTTGAAGCCATAAATATTGTAATATTGATTAATAATCTAGATATGGCACAGCTAACTTGATAATATAGAATCAGCTAAAAGCTAAAGTAGACCATATATTAAAAGTTGTAGTATTCAAATTTATAATTAGTTGCTGATAACCTTAAGGATGACTTTTTTATGCAGTGATAGACCGGAATTCAAATATTGTAAGGTTTCAAAAGCCATTAGTTAATTAACCAATCACGTTAAGGTTCTTCAGCGTTCATGCGTCTTCCCATTCCATTGTATTTCAGCCGATAAATATTCATATAATCTATAAATGTTCGTGTTTAATTTATGAGCCCATTAAATTCATTTAGCGATTGCTGACACTCGAATGCTTATCCCACTTTTATAGTGATTTTTTTTTCCTAAATTTCTTGGAGATCACACTGTCATCTATAAGAGAGAATCAAATTTAGAAGATGATGTAATGACGCTAGGTGAAACGTCTCATGCTATGATTTGTTCTCTTTATCATTTGTAACAATTTTTTTTATCAAGTTAGATATATCTTCATAATATCAACTGAAATATCAAATATATACATCACAATCATCTGTTGAAATAGACACTCCTTTATTTTCCGTCCATATTTCACACTTCTGTGCCAAAAACTTCTTCAGGACATTAATGGAGAAGAAAAAATTATATTCTCCCTCCTATAACTTCGTTTTGATTACATTTGAATTCTTTTGAAAAATAACAATAAACGCAAATAATGATTCATTAGATATCATCTTTTCATTCATTTTAAACAAACCATTAGATATCCTCTATTACAAAAACTAGGTATCAGTTTCCCTAAATAATGATTCATCAGATCTATATATCTATAAATCTATAAAGATTTATACAGCAAGATTCTACCATTAGGAAAGAATTTTCATCTTGAAAATTTTAAATTGTAGAGTTATGTATTCATAACGAATTTAGAGAAGGGAGAATAGAATTCCTTCTCCTCAATTAATGTCCTGAAAAAGTCTTTCGCACAAAAAGATGAAATATAGAAGGAAAATAAAGGAGTGTTTAATTTTTACAGAAGGTTGTGGTGTTAGGTATATCTTATATATAGGTTATTTACCCGGTACTTCGTTTTCAGTTTCTGATATTGAAATGCATAGTTCCTAATTTTTCGAAACTATTTTATATGGAATTCAAAGTTATCTCTGTTGTCTCCATTTCACCATGAATCTAGCTACATCGATTTGTCTCTCTCTAAAGTGACAGAGATGTCATACGTTGAAAGGAAGCTTTTGCATAAATAACGAAACTACGTTTTCACTGTCCTTTCGTAATCTGTGACAAAAGCCGTATACATGTGAACAGTATTGTCGAGTCACTTTCACTAACCGTAAGTCATTGATTTCCTGTTGATAAAGCCTCACTTTTCAGAAGTTTTTGAAGTAACTAGTGCAGGTTCTTGCCGTGAACAATTAAGTAGTCTTAACGTTTGTGGAACTATTAATAAAATTTCATTTATAATTGAGCGCAAAATCATATCTCCAGTTATTATCTATTTATACTTCACAGTAGAACAGTTTATTTGTGAGGATCTTTCCAATAGAAAATAAAAGAAATTTAAAATTATTTTGTATAGCTGTGCTGAATTGTAGCTGTAAGTAGATGTTATGATCTCTCTTTAGTAAACCTGCCTTTAGTCGGATCTACAAAGGTATAGAACTTTGTTGTGTAATTTCATTGCTTTTGGGCAGTATCCCTGTAATCTCGTTGCATAACTTCACCGCGAACATTCTTGTTCGCGGCGAAACTGAAGTATTTTCATTGTTTGTCGGTATTTTGGCTAAACACCAAAGAACAAATACATAGTTAATAGAATACATAAATTCCTCAGTTCGCAGGGTGCTTCGATGCTCGGTTTGCTGTTCGGCTTGCTTGGTATACTCTTTCTCCTGACAGTACCCTAAGCAAGCCAAGTTTAAGGCGAGAATTTGCAACAAGATTTTACAAGGGTGACAAACCATTACAAATCAACGCAGTACCTGATTTGAGCTTTTTTTGGAAAGAACAGCGATTATTATAGGAACCACCAAGTTCAGAAAAGCAATAAATAATACCATTTACTTATGTACAGTTATTGCAAAGAGAACATATCTACCTTCTCTTAATACTACTTAACTATTATTAAGCAGATCAATAACACAAGTAAAATAGAAAAGTGTAAATGTAAGAGTGTAAATAGAAGTACCCTTTCAAATAATTCTTCAGAAAAAAAAAGTTCAAATTTAACCCCATCTAGGCCTATATCAATTTGTCACTATAGTCCGTCTGATTTCTGTAAGCTATTGTTAGATAACCAATAAAGACTCGCATTTTTGCATGTTTTCTTGTTGTTAGTTTACCAAAACAATGCTTATGCTGTAATTTCCACTATCCATTATATTGATAACCTAACAGGAAGACAGTCTTGTTATGTTCACACAAACATGAGAAAGATTTCTTAAAAAACAGCACCTCTTGAAATTACTAATGTTGGGAAGCATCCAAATTCCATGTATTTTGCAGTTAAGATCTTGAAAGATAATCAAAACGATATGGCAAACACAAACGGATTATTCACTCCTAGTATGTCAGTGACGTCAGTGATGTTCAGTGATAAAACTGAACTGCTGTAAATATTTCGTGAATAATTGTAAAAAAAATGCAATTTTCTTTGTATTGTAATTTCTTTGACAATATAATTATTACAAAAATATCAATTTTGAATTATCAATTTCGCTTATTAATTGATTACTTTCATTAATAATTGGAATAATTGTTGTCACATGAACTTCCATTTATGGTTATGTGTAGGTGATTTCCTTACATCTCAAATTTCTTGGTGACAGCAACTATAAAAGCACAGGCCAATAATAATTCTTGTTAATGTCCCTCTAACACTCGTAGTTTCACTTAGATATCCAGCATGAATGAATAAGCCGCAATGCTGAAATTTCGTTTTTAGACGGGTATCGTAACGAATTTAAAATCCCCCTTAGGTTATTGCGGTAGAGATTTTGAATGGCTAATAAATAAATGCCTTAGGTTTATGTGGTGAACGTGGGTAGCAAGGAAGTCAAGCACTGAGACCGAAGGTCTATTATACTAACCCAAGATGGAGAGAAAGTATGGTGGGAGAAGTGCAGGGAAATGAGAGAACCCGAGAAAATCTGCCCATCGCGTCCACAATCACGAAACCCACATGAGAACCGAACCCGGTACTCAGAGGTGGGAGGCCAATGTCAAAGCGACAGCGACAACCGCGTGGCCTAATAAATATCTTACCATTATTCCCAGGAAAGTACCTGTTACCTAGGTGTAGTAGACCCTTCAAACTAGAGGTCACGATTTCCTTTGATACTTACGGAAATTGTTTATACTTTTAAGAATAATCAAAAAATAATGCAAGAATAATTTTACAAAGCAGAAAAGAGGCCTATTATGAAGAAAATTTAACTCTAAAAATTAATTTGGATCAAATCCTATTGTTTCAGAAGGTAAAAGAGAAATCTTTGGTAGCTGGAGAATTCCATTCATTTCGGTGAAACCTAATACTACTCAACAACCCAAATCTAAGAGACTGCCAATCTGCAGGCTGGAATGGTTGATAAGATTCTCTCTTATTCCCAGTGTTCTCTGGTGTTTGAGGCTTAAGTGATCCCATTCACAATTGCGGATTTCCGCAAGGCGTCAAATAAAATAATTTTCGCACGAAAGGAAAAGAAAATGGAAGCTAAGAAAAAAATTGGTTTTTTTTTTTTCGTTTTCCTTTTTCTATTCAAAGAAAATTGGATTTCTGATCTGGAATTCTAATTTCTAATTTCTGAATACTTCTTAAACAACAATGTATGAACTTTAATAGTATTTGATTGAATTATTAGAATTACCTTCACAAATTACTGATTACTGATTTTATGTTTGATTAATTATTTGCAATGGAATTGCACTGAAAATGAGATGGGAATTGAAATACAACTCATTGATTTTCCATTATATTAACCGAACTTAAATAAAAATAGCTTAAAGTGGAAAAGATATGTTAAATTGTTATAATGATGCCTGGGCCTTTGCAAAGAACGGCATTTTTCATATTAAAACACTGATATTTATTTAATGTAGAAAAAAACAGGTTTACTTGACTCTAAGCAAATAATTTTAAGATTAAGTTAAGTGGACCTATGTATCTGGATAATAATGAATTTCACTTCCCTGTTAATTTTAATAACAGTCGGTAATAAGTCATTGTTGTGGTGACCTAATAGAAAGAAAGTATATCGAAAAGTCATTGTTAGCCAACTAGCAATTGTCGACTGAAAGTTAATACTCATACTATTGATAGGAAGAAATGAGGGACCTTCAAAATAGAACGGCAACATCTATCAAATCTCTAGGAAAAGGAAAAACTATTATTTCCCAAATCTGAAATAGAACAGTTTAAATGTTCTTTTCTTTTCAATATGGTATCATTTAAAACAACCTCTACATAACTGAATATCTGTCGATATATAAAAGTTATATTTTACTGCCATGAAATTAGATAGTATTCATGGAAATAACAGGATATTGTCAATTATTTTAATATTTTTATAAGAATCCGAGAAACCCTGGAAGAAACTGCTTTGTGTTCTTGATATCAATTTTAAAATCAATAACTTCCATTATATATGGACCATTTCAAATAGACAGGTCAGATGCCAGAAAGACAATATACCTTAATAATTTGGTACGTTTAGGGAGAATTCAAATTTTATATCAATCTGATTGACATTTGCCAATTGCAGTAATTCTTCATTGGTTAAATTGCAACCTTAAAAATAACATGCATCTTCTTCATAGACAGTTAGTTTATAAGGAATGGAATTTAAAAATCAGTATTTATAGATTAAAAGGAAACGGAATTGGCGACTTGTTTAATTTAAGCAAAATTAACAAATATGTTTTAAGGTGGAATCATGAGAGCACCATATTTCGAACCATCCAAGTGCAAATTATCTTTTGGTTATAGTTATGTATATTTATAGTGATGTATATTTCTTCTTTCACCATGAGTTCAAAGAGTTACTCTGTGATCAAATAGTTAATGTATTTCGCTCAAGTTAAAAATTATATGTGTTTTGTTTTTCAGAGGCTGCCACTGGAAGAGTCACGTACACATTTTATTACCTAAGCAGACAAAAGCCCAATTGAGATCTGCAAAAAATAACAAATTAAGACTGGCAATTCCGAGATCTGGGAATCCTTGCCTTATTTATTTATGTTATTAATTATTTATTTTTAAATGAAAGTTTAACAGTTTCTATCTTGTGCTTAAAAAAGCAATTGCAAATTATATTTTAATTAGAATAAATTAAAAATATTGACAAAATTGAAAGTGTTATTATTGAATGGTATTAAAAAACATACTTTTCATATTGTAATTTCAAGATATATAAATGCTCCAATATTGTTATATTTTCTGAAAATACTTTCATTTTTGATGAAAATTAAACGGGATCAGAATTGCTGTTATATTATCAAGTTTCCAGGACTATGTAAATCTGTTTTTCATTTATTAGCGTTCTTCAGCTATTATTATGTTAGTGTTATTGGGAAAATATTTATTATTATAATAATAGAAAATATCAAAATTGAGGAATAACTAATTCGACTTTGCTCGTAATCTTTTATCTAACATGCTAAAATATTTTATTAAGCAACTAGATTAAAGTAACCGGCGTTGCCCGGGATGGGGGTTGGGAGAGAGTGGTGAGCTCTGGTTCTCCCCTTCTCCAGAACCCTATCACATCGAACCTTTCCCCAATTGTGCCAGAACAACATTTGTATAGTTCCCATTATACCAGAGCCATAAATGGCGCTATTTCAGAGATTTCACCCCTTTTCACCCGTTTGGGGGTGGGATTAACCGGGTTCCAAGGTAGCCTACATATTTTCCGCAGGGTAGTAGAGAGTATCTTTACAAAATTTAATTCCGATCAGTCAAACGGTGTAAAAATAATATAGAGAACATACATACAAACATACAAACTTTGACTCTTATATATATGTAGAGATTTCATAATTCTAGTAGTTGCATGCAATATACATATAAACAGAAATAAATAACAGTGATGAAACTAAAAGATTCATTTTAATTACAGTAAATGAAAATTTTTGATAGAAATGAAAACCTTATTTTTGAATATGAATTAAAAAAAATACTTGTTGGTTTGGTTAGTATTTTTTTTTAAGGTTAGTACTTTCATGTATGCACCTCTCACCCATGAGTACCGGTTCGGTCCTCAGCTGAGTTTCGTAGAGGTGGATACTCCGCGCTGGACTGGTTTTCTCGGATTCTCTCATTTCCCCTGCACTACTGCCACCGTTGTTCTCAATCTTTTTTTACGTGCCTTCTTATTTCCATGGGGATAGCACAAGTGACCAATGATGGCGGTGCTCGGCTTCTCTGACACCTACACTCACCAAACATAAGCAAATATGCCCCCTCAACTCCCTCACCCCCCAATCCAAAAAAAACAAAAAACAAAAAACAAAAACGAAACAGGTTCTAAATTAAAATTAATAAAAATTAAAAAGTTTAATATTAATTAAAGCTAAAATGAATTCTAACGAAGCAATATTAAATAGAAAAAAAAATATAGTAAAATATTAAAAGATATCGGAAAGTTGTTTTGTCAGAAAGTGTAATGCTAATTTTCTGCTTAGTTAAGAACACTAAATGTCGATATTTAAGTTATTTACATTTATATATTTAACAATTTTATTTAAATACGATAATTTAAAACCATCAAAACTTTTAGTACAATCAACAACGATAATGAATGCGATATTTACTTTTATTTTGATTCAATCGAATAATTAATGACAATTATCAAAATAAATTACTTGTAACCAATTCTGTTGTGTTTCGAATACTAAATATTTATTATTTACTATTTACTTCGACAAGTCTAAGCTCTATTGGAATGTATTTATGAAAAATTGTTTGCTAAATTGGATTTGTGAATAATTTGTTGCTTAACTATACAGAAATAGTTTGAATCGATGCGATGTCTGGGGCTTGGATATTTGTTTATCTCTTTGGTCTACATTTCTCTTCCATTAGATATTAACTAGCAAACCTGGGATCACGTGATATTGGATTCTGAGATAATTTTCTCACCACTCGTGACCTCGATCGCTTTCTTACAATCCTCGAGCTCGTTTCGGAGACCGACTCAGAGAACATCTCGGAGACCTCCTATTTCATCTTAAGTCAAGTGATATCCGTCTCAGAGACGATCTCAGAGATCTGTTTCATCGTAAGCTAAGTGATGTCCGATGTTGAAACCGTCTCGGAGAACGTTTCGGAGCCCACGGATCTCTTAGGACGTCCCGGGAGGTCCTGCTGACCCACATAGATAAAAATTAAAATGTAAGCAACCTCAATACTATACCTAACATTTGCCACCTTATTTGTAGTTCTTTGTCTTATGGTTTCGGAAGAGAAAGGGCAAGAAAAAATATAAACTGTTCTTGTATATAGATAAACAAGGCCTATAAAGCTTCTTGGGTGCATCATTACCAATTTTCTGATTTGCTAGATTGTTTTGTAGATTTGTAGCCCTTCAAAAGTCGCAGTATCTACTACAAAATGAATTATCTTAATAATGATAACCATACTATTTGCTTAGTACAGTCAGAAATACTCAAATTTGTTTTCAAATTAGAAAGGATTTCATTCAAATCTATTAGAAAAAAATTGCGTAAAAGACTACTTGAGTAAAAATGGTAACTATCTGCTTTTTTTATGAACGAACGAAAAATATTCAGTTTTAGAAAGGAAGAAT
>JAFIDM010056616.1:0-17115 GCA_023159025.1 Thereuonema tuberculata | reverse complement strand
CTTTTTATTTTAGTAAAGTAAAAAAAGTAAACCTTTTTATTTTAGTAGATCAGTATAGTCCAATAAAAACGGTTCCTTACAAATTAAAACAAAGAATAAATACAACAGGGAATTAGAATTTCCTCAGAGGTTTATTTTAGGAATCGTTGATACTGATTTTGCGATCATTTCGGCGAGAAATGAGACGACAACGTCATCGATTCGGTTCAAATTTATTCGTTTTGTTTTCTTATTTTTTTATTTAGAAACCTCTTAAAAGCCCATCTTACCTTTCCTTACATGTGTTTACTAATTCCAATAATTAAACGCTTTTCAATCTTCACTTAGAAATTAAAAAAAGAAAATAAGAATCGAGCGAGAGAATGGATTCCTCGTTTAAGCAACGCAAGTGTTTCGTGATTGACTGTCTGAAAACGATTATTCCCGCCACTCTCAATACGACAACGTGATAGGCCTGCCGCTCGTCTTTAACACCTACTGATGCGTGGCTTGCGGCATCAAACTCCTGCGGACTTTGACATCACAAGCTGCCGCTAAAGTCTGCAGAAGTCCGTTCTTCCGTGGGATTTGCACGCCGGCCTTTTACTTCAGTTGCTTAAATTCAATTATTTTACTAATACTATTAATAGTTCTGTGAAATTTTGTCTTCTTCACGCGCTAATTTCTCGAAAAGAATCCACTCGGAAATATGTGTAAGGGTTCCTGCTCTTGAAGTTCAAGTTTGAAGAGACTCCGTGAAGTGGTTCAAAAGTTGTTGGGTATTGGTGGATGTAAGGCATAGACAGACTGTTTGATTTGGTTAGTCTCACTTTCCTAGGAAAGAAATAATGTATTTTTCATGGTAATATTTAAAAATACATGATTAAATAAAAATGCTTTGCAGTGAGTAAAAAAAAACATCAGAACAAACTGTATACGAAAAATAAATGTAAAATTTTTCAAATTTATTTAACTGTTCTATTTTTTTTTAATTTTTTTTTTTTGATATTTTGAAAATTTTGGTTGTCGAGAACATCAGAAATGAGACAAGACGTTTGGAGGTTATCAAAGTGACCAGATACAAATTTTAGAAGGGAAATACAGATAGTTCCCTCTCTCTCCCTATATATATATTTAAAAAACAAAATCACATCTCTTACGAAATGAACAAGTATTAAATAATATTAAAATACTATATGATTACGTATGGTTACACATATTTGTATATTCGTTCAAATTTCTCCGCAGGAAAAATATTGAATTTCTTTGAAAATGTTCGATTTCTTTTGATATTTTGAAAAATTTGGAAGTAAGTGCGAATGTTCCTAAGTCAGGGACCACCTGTAAAAAGATAAAGCTTCAAGATTTTACTGAAAGCAAACAAATTTTTGAGAAAGTGAACTCTGAAGATACGTAATGACGGGGGAAGAATTAAAGCGCAATAGGGTGATTTTTTTTTTTTGCTCAATGGGGATGTTTAAGGTCCTTGGTTCGAGGCTAAAAAAGTCATGTGATGAAGGTACTCACGTTTTAAATCCTTCCTAAAAACTGCTGAATTTCGGATCTTTATTCAAGAAGATCCGAAATTCAGCAGTATTAGGAAGGATTAAAACGCGAGTCCCTTCATCACGTGACATTTTTAGCCTGGAACCAAAGAACATTAAACATCCCCATTAAAGGTCAAGTACCAAAGCAAATAGGGATTATCTTTTTAAGAATTTGAACTTCCACTAGAGTTTCAAGTTTCTAGGACAAACAGTTTAAAATAACCTTTGTTACAGATGACTGATTTACATTTTCTGTATTTTTTTCTAACCTTTTCTTCTCTTCTTTGGACAATAAGGAGCATTACAAACGTTAGTCTAAATTTGTAATATCTCGTGATAAATACAATGCTATGCTTTTGTAAGAAACAATAATTCAAATCGGGCTTTACGTTGCTCATCGCCATTTTGCGGCTGCAAGTAGTAAAAATTACACTTGGTAACCCAAGGATTGTTGATCTCATGGATTGTTGATCTCATTGTTCATCTCATATCATTGTTGATCGCATAGACTGATCTGATATAACAATTCTTATATATTTACCGTAACTAGTCTTAATTAAAAAAAAAAAATGTAATCATAGATTTGAAGTTGTATTTCAGAGTTCGTCAAAGGTCACGTAGTTCGAGAGAAAAAGTTGCAGCTACGAATGAAAATGTTCTTAAAGGAGTGGATCACATAAATGCCCGAAGCTAACACGAAATCTACTTAATTGGCCGAAGGCACCAGGCTGTGACTCATTCATTACGCGGTCATACTTAAGTGATTCAATCACTTATTTCTTAGTATTTTTCTTTTCATTTATTTGCATATTAAAATATTCAAATTTGAGGCCACAGACGATGTACTCTATAATAATACATAATCTGTATAAACAGATGATTTGGAATGCCACATCACAATATTTCTTTTTATCAAATTTGTAACGTCTAAGTAGCATCATATATATTACTAATAAGAATAAAAATGTCAGTCATCCACTGAACGATGAATTAGGTGTTAGAATTGTCTGGAATTAAACGCTAATATAATCCACTTGTTTTTTTGAAAGGCTCATGATTTCTTCTTTCCTTTATTTTTTTTTTTTTAGATTGGATGATGGATGCCAGTAAAATAGTTATTGCTTTCTGACGATCAAAGATTTGAAGAGTGATTTTTTTAAAAAAGGTTTTCAAAGCAGAACAAGTATAACTAATATCAATTATAAATAATCTCATTAATTCCTGGTAAGTTTCTGAAAAGCTTAATTTGAATTTCTTATCTATTCATTTGAGCATTTGGCAGACTTTTTTGAGGACAGATAAAACAGATTCTTTTTTATTATTTTTTTTTTTTTCATTAATGAATGTGTTTCGTTGAAAGTGTAATTTCACTGAAAACGACTTTGAATTATATTAGGATAATTTTGAAGATAAAATCAATATCCTGTAAGATTAATTAATTGAAATGTTTAAGAAAAAATTAACAACTTCTCCAACAAACCAAACAAGAAAAGTAGGAAATTCTTTGTTATCTATTCTTATAAAAAAAATCTTTGGAATCAAATACTCTTTCTAAAAGATATTTCTTTGGAAGTTTGAAAGTCACAGAAAATTTTCTTCTAATAATACAATGAATGAAAATACAACAGCATAAATAATGGCTAACAAGAATCATGAAATCAAGTTCAAAAAATTTGGATAAAGAAGTAAAAGCAACTAAAAAGAGAATCGCAAAACCGCTTTTATGTTTGAACACACTGCTTTACATATATATTTTTTCGTTGAAATCCATTTCTTTATTATTGTTAATAAAATAGCTTTCTATTTATTGTGATGTGGCAATAAATCAATAAAAAAATTAAATAGCACAAGATAAACTTAATTAATTTTCGTTTTGTCTGTCGCTAATTTTCAGCTTTTTACTTTCTCCCTACAACTGTAACAGGAGCTTATACAGTATTAAGCATTCAAATAATATAGAAATATAAAATTCTTTTTATTATTATTTTTAATCATTTAAATTCCTCAAAACTGCTGTAGAACATAGTCACACAAAACATGTGTCCTGAGATTAATGCAAATGTTTGGAGGATCGTAGAATATATGCGGACTACTTTTCGAATCACATCGACGTGATTGTCTGTGTGTATGATTACCTGTCTTTTATGTAGAACCTCTGAGCATCAAAATTCGAAAAGTAATGCACCAATATCATGGGTGCAGGAAGGTTTAAGTTCGATTGTCTGCTGAACTCTTGGTTTGAATGGGTTATAAAAGCCCCCCACCCGCATCGCCAACTGACCGACGTACATCAACTTCTTTATTTTTAAGAAGTTAGTCTTATTGTGAAGTCTGATTTTCAGACGCCGAATTTTGTGTCATTGGCAATTGGCAATGGGGGGGGGGGGGGAACAACACTGGCTAATTGTTATCTCCCCTCGCCTCCCTATTATGAAGTCAGGAGAAAAGAAAGCTTAAAAATGTAAAGAAATTTATAGATAAATCGTTATTGCAATAAAAAGCTTAATTATAATTACTTAATATTGATCTACAATGAAAACAATTTGAGAAGGGGTTTAAAATATCCGGGTCCCTAAAGTCATTGCCTGTAAATGAGATGCTAAAAATAAATAAATAAATATAAAAGTTAAAAAGCAATTTAATACGAAATCTTGACTTTCATATTAAATCCTGTGAAATATGTCAAATTTGTGAATTCGTAATTATAAGATATTTAAATTTGTACGAATATTTATTGTAACTTAGAAACAGTTTCCACTTAAGAAAAAAAAAATTGCAAAACATATAATAAAATGTTTGTTTTGGAAAAAATATTAATGAATATAGCCGTTATGGATTAGCTACATCATGAAATTTTTTTTGTGTAATACATTTTAAAATGGTTTGAATCAATTATACATCAGGTAAAAAATGCTGTAAATATTCATTAAATATTTTCAAAGTTTGATGCAATAATTAAGGTTGTAAAAGGTTTTCAGAGTATTAAAAAAATAGAACAAATAGACGATATTGTTGATTTAAATTTTTATTATATATTTATTAAAAAAAAAAATGCCTGCAACACCCAGTGTTCCTAGGCGGTCTCCCATCCAAGTACTGACTGGGCCCGACCCTGCTTAACTTCGGTGATCGGACGAGAACCGGTGCGTTCAGGCTGGTATGGTCGCAGACAATTTCTACGTCTCTAGAGCAGCCTTTTGTGTCTAACTTTTCGATCAACTTTTAATATCTTTCAATCTATTAAGAATAATTTATTTTAACTTATATTGCAACATCAATTTAAAGCATTGTAAATAACACTGAGACGATCACAGGATCAAGAGAAACGCCCAGACTTTGTTAAAACACTCGATGGTAGCGCTTAGGTGGCAAAATATGGAAGTACGCTGCTACGAAGTGAAGCTAAACTTGGGGCAGCGACAATGCAGTCCTGTATATTAATAATTTCAGTCGTTTTCCGACAGGATTTTGGATTAAGTGATCAGCTATTTATTAAAATTTGAAATTTCTCTACTCTAAAATGATCGCTTACAAAATAGCGTGTTATACTTCAATAGGTAATTTTATTTCCAAAATTAAAGTTGTGACTTTTTATATGCCTATTCAAATAAGCTTCTTCTTGCCATTAACATGGTTGTATTAAATTTATTCAAGTAGAAATTTGCCTAATTTTTATTGAAAGTAAGGCAGTTCAACGAAATAATGAAAAAGGACAGAAATAAATAAAAAATCAGTCATTTTAATTTGTTTGGAGATGTCAACGTGATTATTCCTACATTTAAAATGGTGTAAATATTAAAAATGCTTAATGTTGGAGAGGCCCGGTTTCAAAATGGAAATTATTAGGAAAGGAAGGGTGGGTCAATATACCGTGAGCCTATGACTCCAACAACAATTCACGCTACATGGCTTCAGATTTTTACATTAAAAAATAGATGTATTTCTATTTAAGTTTATCTATTATATTTTGATGTTTGTAAATCTATCTAACAACCCATTATTAAATTTTGACCAGAACTAGATGTATGTCAAAGAATAATGCATTGATCTTTATCAAAGTTTGTATTTACAGTCATTTAGGGTACCCTGAACCCTGAAGCTGTTTATCATAATGTCTATATTTCATTGATATTAATAGTTGACTGAACAATTAGAAGGATCCAATAATTTTTAATTCCGAGGACCGTAAAGAAACATTTGGATTCAGCTGTTATGAATGCTATAATAAATAGGGCAGCTGCAAAACTCTTTCCATTGGAACATTCTGTGACCATAGAATTGGAGCCAGTGTGAAAAATGCTAGTCGTAACACCTGGTGGACTCTTGACACGCTTATTATCATTGATATATAGAGAGTAAGGTCGGGGTTATAACCCCCATTGCATCCCAATCGGCCAGAACTGAGTATCTGTCAATGTTACTTTTGTTTTCGACCATCGTTTTAGATCTGGGATTTTGGGTTGGATAATTTAGTTTATTCATATTCCCCCATTAAAAAATTCTTTGGTCCGTTACAAATTAATATATTTGGTCGAATAATAATAATAAATAATAATAATAATTCTCGCGAATAATCAAGGAAAACTTAATTGGAATAGAATTATGATAATATTGGCACACAATCGACTTGATGTAATATTAAAACTCAAATCTAAACAAAACAGTTTATCTTATCTTATCTTATACTAATATACAGCTGAAGAGTTTATATGTTTGAACGCGCTAATCTCAGGAACTACCAGTCCGATTTGAAAAATTCTTTTTGCTTTAGATAGCCCGTTTATTGAGGAAGGGTATAAGCTATATAACGTCACGCTATGACCAATAGGAGCGGAGCAGTAAACATAAACGTCAACCAACGGGTGCGGCGGCGGGGCGGCTTGACCGCACGACGAGAACCGAGCATTACCGAGAAGGGCCGAATTTAACGCGGGTGACACCGCGGGGCACAGCTCGTCACATAATAATCCTTAACAGTCTTTTTAAAATAGATAAAAAGAAATATATAAAGTATGTGCAACTCTTTTAAGAAATCAGGGAAATGTATCACCAGAACAAATTCAAAATAATAGCTAATAAAAATAATAAATAATCACTAAAATAGCATAGAAGAACTTAACGTTAACTAAAGAATAAATTTAAATTTACAAAAGATATTCAATGTATTTATTAATATTTGCTCAATGTACATGTTTAGCTTGATTTATGCTTCAAGAATAATCAGAAAGAAAAGAGATAATAATATGTAGGCCTAGATCGATCAAAAAAAAAAAATTACAAACCTTGTGTACAGAAAGCAAATCTTTATTGGAAGAAAATTAAAGTGGTAAAGATACGCTATTTTACACTGTACTTTGATGATTGATGCTTTTGTCATAATGGTGGATCAGTTTGTCCGTCCCTGCCGCATAAGTCCCTTTTTTGAATCACATTTGACTTCTTCATTGCCTATGAAACATTTGCTCTTTGAAGGCAGGAAATACATGAAAATCATTGGGAGCCAAATCTGAACTGAATGGTGGATGTCCCAAAATTTCCCAGTAGAAACCGTGCAGCAAGTTCTGCGTATTCTGTGCAATGTGTGGTCGGGCGTTGCCATGAAGGAGGATCGCACCGTCATTCAGAAGATGAGAACATTTGTTTCTAATGTTGTTATGCAATTTCTTAAGGTTTCAGTAGGAGACTAGTTTCCAAGAGAATCGCCATTTTGAAATGTTAGCGCGCACCTCCAATGACACCAGAAAAAGACCATGCGGCACTAAGAAGTACAACCGTCTATCGGATATTTCAGCAACCTCCGGCATTGTGGCAAACTCATAAATTAAATTTCTAGCGATTGCAAACTTTTTTTCTGACCGACGCGACCCTCGTAATAATAATAATAACTATTGAGACAGATATTGAAAATTGCTGAAGATAACACAATTTTCTGGGAACTTAAAAGTGGAATCAATTCCAGGTCGAATGAAAATAGATGACGATTTTTTTTCTACATTTATCAACTTATATAATTTGCTAATTTCGTCTGTCTGTCTGTCTGTCTGTCTGTCCGTCTGTCTGTAACTCGATATAATTAAGCTATTAAGATAGATCCAAGGTTCTCAATGGTACCATTAGTCCAGGGTACTCAAATTGGATGAAATATTAGTTCATTTTGTCATTCCATGTTGTTTCCATGAAATTTTAACTGAAATTCTAATAAAATATACGTTCAAAACCAAATAATTTTGTTACCACTGCACCGATTTTAATGAAATTTGGCATACTTACTCAGTTTTTTACGCTGATTTTGAAACTCAAAACCATTTTTGCCATAGAAGCTTCGTTCAAAAGTTAGCGCAGTATTTAGATTATATAAAGGCGAGTTTTAAATGCCTTTCGGCGTTATGAGTCAAAAATAATAATTATTCTTTAGATAAATTAAACTTTAGATATGGTTGGTATTTCGTTTTTCTTTTTTGGGTGGAAAACGATCCTTCAGATTAAACTCTCCGAACCTATATTACAGGTGTACAGGTAAGAAGTACATCTAAATAGGTCTGATAAACATTTAAAAAAAAACAAAAAAAAATTCAAATCAAATCATCAATCGAATCAAATGTATGGGTCAATCAACTATTCTTTGTACTAAACGCGAGTGACAACATAATGATTTTCTAATAAACAAAAATCGAAAATCTAACTTCCTACGGAGCACATTTTAACGATTAGTGAATGAAGTTTTAGTTAAGATAACGGGCAGAGCACTTTTTTTTTTTAATTTGAAGAGCAATATTTTGCCTTATTTAGTGAGATTATGACGGTAATTTGTCCCCTGCGTTACTGTCCCTGCGGGACAAAACAAAACAAACAGCCTACTTTTCCCTGTCATTGTCGCATATCCTTACTATCAGTTACAACTATTTAACATATATTTTGTATACTTAATAGCAATCTGTATTAAAACATTCGCTTTAGGAGTTTGCGAAGTCTCTGAAGTAACAGGGAAACCAAATACTCGCGGGGAAAAATTGTCTCCTAAGTTACTGTAAAAATAATAAAATATTCGTAATTAAACTAACATAGGTCACTCTAAAGCTTTTGATCAATGACCTAATAATACTTTGGGGTAAAAATAAAGTCCAATAATTATTTCCAAAAACAATATTTATTAAATTTGTGTTCGGGACAAACTTAGATTGACCCATATATATATATATATATATATATACATATAAATTGGCTAAGTACGTCTGTCTGTCTGTCTGTAACTCGATATAATTAAGCTATTAAGATAGATCCAACGGTTCTCAATGGTATCATTGAATAAAAAGTACTCAAATTGGATGAAAATATTAGTTCATTGTAGGTTTCATGCCATATTGTTTCCATGAAGATTTATTCTTGGGAACTAACCTCGACTACTAAAATTCTAACAAAACATACATTCAAAACCAAATAATTTTGTTACCACTGCATCCATTTGAATGAAATTTGGCATACTTACTCAGTTGATTACACTGATTTCGAAACTCAAAACCATTTTTGCCGTAGAAGCTTCGTTCACAAGTTAGCACAGTATTTAGATTACATTTACTTTATATTTGATAGTTGATAATAAAATGATTTTTCATATTTTTTTTATGCCTGTCGTCCGACAGGCTTTGCTGCTAGTATTTTTATAAAACAGTTAAACCATAGGTATCATACAACGATTTATTAACTATCAAACACTTTTCGTACAAAGGTATGTACATAATAACAGTTCAATTTTTTTTTTTTTTTTTCAGTTTTACATTTTTGTGATCTGTGACCATGTACATACTCGTGTACGAAAATCAAAAATTAATAAATTTATACAGTGGCGTGTATAGAGTTTATTTCAGGGAGGGCGAAAGTTAAATAGACTACAGCCAACAACTCAATAACTACAACCAAAATGTCGTCTTCAAAATTTTGGGTAGGTAGCGGGAAGGGGTATATTTTTTTCAATGGACTCCCGAAAAGAAATAGGATCTGATCTATATATTTTGAGGAGTCCCTATACACGCCATGAAACCTACAATTAACTATTTTACATTTATCAACAAGGTTTTTCCAATAATTATTTATATTTTGTTTATTTTTTTAACTTCAAATTTCAATAATTGTAGCACTTAATATCTTATATATTCATATTATTATTATTTAAATGGGATGCCTGGATTCACCTGCTATTTTTTTTTTTTTGGCGTATTTTGGTATGGGGAGGTGTGGGTGTATCAATAAAGGGATAAATACTTTTCAAAGGATCGATAAATGTAAAGAAAATTAGAAGCCTTTCGGTAAACAATACTATTTACAACTGATTCATTATGGATAAAAAGTGTGAATGCTAAAAGTTACTTATGATGCCTTTAATTTTAAATATGGCAATTAGAACTAAAGTTTTTGTTGATTATTTAAATAAAGAAATATAAATGTAGATTTAATTGTTAAGAATCTTACCATTACTAGACTGAGTAGAATTTTATCATGTGTTGATTAAGTCTCTGTGGCTTTTAACTTACTCCAGTCTGGACTTAGCTCACAGCTTTTTTCCCTGACAATGTTAATAACAGTGGAAGCATTTACCATCAGTCAAGCAAAAGGCTAACCACATTCCAACAAAAGAAAAAAAAAATCCCCTTAATGTTTCCCCAGGATCACAATAATTACATTTGTTAGTCTAATGTGCAGTTGCCGATTCCGCTTCCGTCGTACAATTCAAACATAAGAAAATCATAAAACTTCTCTTTTAGGGGGAGTTTAATTATTTACATTATTTACTTTAATAAACTGTAAGGAAGAAATTACTTCTTAATAGTTCTCGTTATCAAATCTAGTGGATCTTTCGTGCTTATTCCCTGATTACGAAAAAAAAAACCGTTTAGAAAGTCAAGAAGGGTGATTTTTGTAGAAAAAAATTCATCTACACTCCTACATTTCTATTTCTATTTTAACTTCATTTGAGTCTATTTTATTGTGGAGTACCCAGAATTCCATGCGCATGTCTCGTCTCCCCGTCAAATGTCACACTGACAATGATAGCCTTTCAATAAGTTCGAAGAAGAATTAATGTTATGTAATGCAAAATACAAAAGTGCAAGGATCCCCTGTGTTTTCCTGTGACATTAAATTGATGTGAAAAAAAAGCTAGATCACAAAAAAAAAAAAAAAAAATACACTGGCCACTAAAAGTTTCCGGAGATTAATTAACATTCACTCACTCTAATTACTACTTATAAACCAGGAGTTATTCATGGTGTATACATTTAAATTCTATTAAATTTCTCCATCTTCCCACCATGGCTTCACACATGCGCAGACAGGAATCATCATTATCAGAATCATCATTCCTACACAAGTGTAGGAAGGAGGACGCGACGTGCTCAGCTCCAAGGGTTTGTAGGTTGGTAAGTCCTACAGAGGTAAAATTTTTTAAATATTTAAATTTTAAACTAGTAAGAGTTGTTTAGGGTAAATACATTTACCTATTAAACTATAAATTTTGGAAAAACTTAAAGTAGCTACTTCTTTAAATCAAACATTCGATAAATTTGACATTAAATCTTAGTAAAGCTTTAGAACTTGAAACCTGATAAATTAGATTTAAAAGATTAAATTAATATTATAAATTAAAAGAGTCCTGTTGAATTAGGAAAGAAATAGGAAATTAAATTAAACTTGTCCTCAAGTAAATTTCCAGCCAATAAATATTATTTTGTAAATCCGATTCCTTTACTTAAGATGCCTTCAAAGTCAGCACCACCAACCAAGGCTGAAATACTGGAGAAACTGACGGCTCTGGAGGGAATAGGGAGTTTGGCGGAGAATGTTAAATTAATTCTAAGCCTACTTTCGAAACCGGAGACTAGTGACGCCAGTTCGCAGACTGACTCCTTGCCTCTCAGTATGGAGCAGAGTGACCAAGTTCCTCTTCGGCACTCTGCTTCCGTGGTGGGAGAAACGGAGTCAGGCGCTGAGGCAGGGGAAGCTGACAATGAACACAGGGAGACGAGGAAACCAGTCATCGTTATGGGCGACTCCATGGTTCGGGGACTGGGGAACAAGGCACTGACGGGCTGGCACTGGGGAGTAAATACAGAGGTGTATTGCTACCCAGGAGCGAAGATTGAACACTTAACCGAAAGAGTCCAGGGAGTACTGGGACAGACAGGTAAGAGCCCTATTGTTGCACTCCACGTAGGAACCAACAATATAGGGCATGATTCTCCACAAGAGGCAGGAAGAAAGATGAGAACACTTATTCGGCGGATCCGTGAAGTAAGGCCGATGAGCAGGATTTTAATATCAGAGATCCTGCCACGGTTCTGGCATGGCCGTATGAATAGAGATGGACTCGACCAACGAGTGAGGCCGTTTTTGAGGGAAATAGAGAGCGTCTGCAGGATGGAACGAGTCAAGATGGTGGGGGTCGGAAGGGATCTACTAAAAGCTCCCTCCCACTACTATCGTCGGGATGGGATTCATCTAAATGTAGAAGGAAAGAAAGTGTTAGCAGTGGCACTTCGTTCCCAAGCATCATATTTCCCTGAAGGAGCAAAGTATTAGGTAAGCAGGAGACTTTAAGAAGTCCTTTAATTATAAATAAAGCTACAGAGTTAAAAACAAAAAATAAAACTTTAAGGGAATATAAATATAAAACCCCCAAGAAAAACAATAAAAATCTAAAATCAGACAACCAAAAAACTAGGGAGGACAATATTTCAGAACCTATTATAATAGAGTTGAGCCTAAATAACAATAGAATTTTAGAGAACAAAAATCCTAAATATAGCATTCAAAATTTTAACACACCTAATAAAAACAAAAAACAAAACCAACATGACAATAAGACAGAAAAGATAAAAAATAGCAAAAATTCAAGCATAAAAATAGCATTTATAAATGCAAGGGGAATTAGATGTATTAATGGGAGATCAAGACAAAAATTCATTGAGTTAGTGGAATTGTGCAAACAACTAGATATAAGTATTTTGAGCTTAGCAGAGACATTTTTAAGAAATGATGAAACTCCAAAAGATTTAGCAGGAAAAGATTATAATTGGGTAGGGATTAACAGAAAAGACGGAGATAAGAAAGGAGGAGGGGTAGGATTCCTAGTATCAAACAAATTAAACACAGAAATAATCCCCAGATTAACAGAAGATAAGGAAACTAATGCTGAATCCTTCTTCATAAGAGCTAAAGCTAAGAATGTTAATATGATACTGGGAGTAGCTTATCTGTCAGTACAAGAGGCTCCAAACGGAAACTGGAACAAGAAAATTATGAATGAGATCACAACAATAACAGAAAAATATCAACATGAAAAATTACTAATAACAGGAGATTTTAACGGCCATTTTGACGAACTCAGAGAACCACTTGATAGAAACGCAAAATTACTCTCAGAATTAATAGATAAACAAAATCTTAAAATAATGAATTGGGAAAATATAACTAAGGGCAAAAATACTTGGGAGAAAGGGGAATCAAAATCGATGATAGACTACGTAATAAGTAATGAGAATCTGAGCGAACAAATATATAGTATAGAGATTGATGAAGAAAACACATATGACATTGACAGTGATCATAAATTAATAACAATTAGATTAAACAAAGAGACAAATAAAAAACAAAACATTAATCAAATGAAGAAAAACAAACAGAATAAATGGGACATAACGGAAAAAACCGATTGGGAAAAATTCAAAACACACCTAACGAATAATATAAAACAGAAAGAAATAATGCTAGAGAAAGTCGCAAATCAACCAGAAACATTAAACAAAATATTATCGGAAATAATCATTGAAACAGCCAAAAACCAAATAGGATTTAAAAATATTAGCAGAAATAAATTAGTCGCCTGGTGGAATAAAGACATTAAATTGGCAATAAAAAACAGAAAAGAAGCAAATAGACAATGGAGAAGTTCCAGAAAAAAAGGGGAAACAACTGAAAAACAAAACATTTTGAGACAAGATTATCTACAAAAGAAACAAGATGCACACAACCTCGTGAATGAATTAATAAAAAAATATAATGAAAACTTAAAAAACACAATTAAAAATTCAGGTAAAGATGCATCCAAAGTTCTCTGGAAATATGTAAAAAATATGGGTAGGGAAAATGAAGTAATACCAGAAGGACTAATAAATGACAAAAACATAATGATAGAAGACACTGTAGATATAAATAATCTAATGACATCATTCTGGGAAGAGGCTAATAAGTCAAAACAAAATGTAACTCCAATAATAAAAAATGATCAAAAAATTAAAAAAGGTAAAATAACCTCAAAAATAAGTATAAAAGAGTTAGAACAAAACATAAAAGATTTAAAAAACAATAAAGCAACTGGGCTAGACCTAATAGCTAATGAATTCATTAAATATGGAGGAGAAAAACTAAACAAATGGATTAAAATATTATATAACAAAATAATAGAAACAGAAATCATTCCACAGGAATGGAAACAAAGCGAAGTAAAATTAATCCATAAAGGACAAAAAAAGGAACTGGAAAAATTGGAAAACTATAGACCTATAACGATCATTAGTAATCTCTGTAAACTGTTCACCAAAATACTAACCAACAGATTGGATACAATAATGGAAAACAACAACATATTAGGAGAATTACAGAATGGATTCAGAAAAGATAGAAGAGCTTCAGACAATTTATTTGTACTCACTGAAACCATAGATAAATATAAAAATTCAAAAAAACCGCTTTATATTGCCTTCTTGGATATTAAAAAAGCTTATGATACGGTAAGTAGAGAAGGGCTCTGGAACATATTACAAAAGAAAAATCTTGATGGCAAATTTATCAGATTGATTCAAAATATTTATAAAGACAGCAAGTTGAAATACAAGCTCCATAATTGGGAATCAAATTGGATACAATCGGAAATAGGAATGAAACAAGGGTGTACTTTGTCACCAAAACTATTCAACATAATAATGAGTGAATTAACGTTTAGACTCGAAAAGAGCAACTTGGGTATCCCAGTTGGGAATGAAACCCTGCCAGGCTTATTGTTTGCGGATGACATTGTTCTATTCTCAGATAATAAAAAGGATTTACAGAGCCTACTAAATACGGCAGGAAGCTTCGCAAAAGATTTTCAAATGGAATTCAATTGCAACAAAAGCGAAGTAATAAATTTTAATGTAGTTGAGAAAAACTACTGGCAAATTAATAATCGGGAAATTAAAGAAACCAATGAATACCAATACCTAGGAATATTAATAACAAATGAGGGACAAATCTTTAAAAAACATACAAACAACACAATAGCTAAAGCAAATAAACTAAGTGGATGGATAAGGAGCATATGTAATAAAAGCTACAATAAAGTAGAACTAGGTAGAATATTATGGAAATCATTGGCTGTGCCTGTTCTAACATATGGTAACGAAACTATAATTAATACAGAAACCGAACTTCAAAAATTGACAAATATCCAAAACACATTTGGAAGAAAACTAATAGGAGGGAACAATTTGACACCTACTACGGCAGTTCAAAGTGAAATGGGGTGGTCATCGTTCTTTAGCAGAGAAGCTTCAAGCAAATTAAAATATCTGGGGAGGTTGACTTTCATGAATAAAAATAGATGGTCTAGAAAGGTGTTTGAAAATACAACAGAAAAAAGCAAATGGATAGATAAATTAGAATATTTAGCAGAATATTATGAAACAGAAGAAATTAGAATAAACATTGAATCGGAAAAAAAATGGCACCATCTTATTAATAAATGTGTAAAAAGTACAGAATTAGAACTATTCGTTGATTCTATTAATAAATACAAAACTTTACCATTAGGGTTTAAAAATAAAAGGGCTCCGCTATATCAGGATATTTATGATAATTCCTATGGAAGTTCTTTACTTTTCCAGTGCAGAACGGGATCATTGGCGCTAAATAAAAGAACAGAAAAATGGTCTGAAAAGGGGCCAATATGTTTAAATTGCGATAAAAATGAAGAGGAATCTCTAAAACATTTCATCTTAAGATGTCCATGCTTCGGAAAAGAGAGAACCGAACTCTTAAAAAATATTAACATAAACCCAAATAACTGGGAGGAGGATGAATTACTGGATCACATATTAGGATTCAAGGGAAAATTAGATCTGAATAAAATTAAAAACTTCTTAAAACTTGCTTGGATTAAGAGAGAAACTCTAATAAATCCTTAGGGTATCCTGTATGAACAGGAAGTGCGTTTTAAAGCATATCCCTATAAACATACAGTTTAAGGTTAGGCCTAATCGACTTATATGGGTAGTTCTACAAGAATTGGGTAACTTTTTGGAGGAAAACGTGCCAATACTTTATTTATTTTAAATAATGTGTTTTAACATAGAGTAGGTGGGAAATATAATCAATGTACTGTTCCAGAAAGGAACAGTCACTTTAATCAGTATTTTCGAATTTATTTCAGTTTTTCTGAAAATTGCCTCCAGGGGACTGACGAAAAAATACGTTTTATTGAAAATAGAAATGCTTTAAATCATTAAAATCATTAAAATCCTGAAATTCATTAAAACAACATCATAATCAGTAATTTTTGGTATATAAAATAACTTTGTCTCTTACATATTTAAAAAAAAAGGTTTAAAAACAATCCCGTGAAGTTCGTCAGAACAATTACAAATAATTAAGAACATTGGCATTCGCACTTGTACTAAAAGATTAAAAATAGAATTAGATTGTCAGTAGTAATAATAATAATAATAATAATAATAATAATAACTGCATGAATAACTGCAAGCTTTGATATAATGGAAATTTATGTTACCAAAAAATAAAGAATACCTGTACTATAGGTGCCAGTGGCGAATATAGAATATTTTTTTTGGGGGGGGGGCCCAAGATTAATGTAAGGTTAAGTTAGTAATTTTAAGTAGACACCCCATGGAAACCTATCTGTTCAACCAAAAAAAAAACGTTGGAAGGACATACCTTCATTATTTCGGGGGGGGGGGGCCCTTATATACGCCCCTGATTAATTTATAATTATTAACTGTAGATTAATTAACTTTGTTAATTACCTAATACAAAAGAAATTTAACAAAAGTTAAAAGTTAAAAATGTAGAGTAACATTCTCATCAATCACGTCAGTGATTAATAAAGTTTTAAGCTTTTTAACACTTTTTAGTGTTGCAGAATTGTAATTTTCCCAATTAATTTGACTAAATATTTTGTATTTTACATAGTTTTCCAATCTTAGACCAAAATTATTATTCAATTTATTGATTTGAAAGATTTTTAACCAATTGTATCTAGTTATTTTTTCATTATTTTGATAGCCGTCAGTTCCTTGTCGCCTTTCTAGGCAGTGGACTGACGCCAGGGGGCTGACGCGAATTCAGTGAAAAATAAATATATCTTTCAAACGATTACAGATATCAACTTTATTGCTTGTCACATTAGAACATTTTACGATAATCTTTTAGGCATAAAAATATTAAAAAAAATTAGTTGTAAATAACCGTGAAATTACTTGCCAGTGGACTGACAATTTGACACGCGTTCACGCCACAACCACGCCTCTCTCACTGATTCCAAAAG
>JAFIDM010056614.1:0-17118 GCA_023159025.1 Thereuonema tuberculata | reverse complement strand
CTTCATGTCCTGAAGTACCCATTTGGGTACATATTTTTTTTATAACTTCGAGTAAAATACAAAATTTCAAAAAAATTATATGTGATATTTACAACTTTACTGTCCCAAAAATGCATAAAAATAATTTTTGTTACCAAAATTTTATGCTCAGGCCTGAAGAGGGTAATTAAAATGTATTATAAAGAGAGACAAAGGCGTACCTCCATGGCCGAGCGGTCTAGACGGCCGTCTGCCGTATGGTCGATATGTCAGAACCTGGGTTCGAATCCCAGCTGGACATGGCTGTTTCTTTCTTCATCGGTGTTTCGTCCGTTTCTACCGGGAATTTATAATCTCAGGGTTATTCCTGGCTGAGATGTGAATCTCGCCCACCCTTCTTCAATTTCTTAGCCTCTCTCTGAGGTTGTCAGGTGGGGCCAACTTGTGGTCTAAAGTTGTCAATAAAATAAGAGGAGAAACAAAATGCCACTGAGGTCTGAAGGTAAAAAGTCAGGATCTTCAAACCACGTTTTTTCGATATCTCTTCAAATTGCATCTCATTGAAAAAGCTAAACTGTTACAGTCAAATATACAATTTACTGTAAATATTGAAAGATAAACTTATAGCATTTTTGCTTATTTCAACGATTGTAACAATGACAAATAACAATGTTGAAATTCCAATAGTTCTAAAAGTATCTTCGTTTAAAAGCCAATAATTCCTCCAAGTTTCATCGAAATCAGAGAAATCGTGTGGATTTACAAAACAAATAAATGTTCAGAAAAGTATTTTAAGAAATCTTTTTTTTTCTTTTTATTTATCATTATTTAATTAAAATTATACGATGTGAATTTATATGGTAAATGTATGATTTTAATTGTGCAGATCGTACTTTCAATCAAGAATATAGCCTGCACACATGTTTAGCTTTAAATAATGTAATGCAAGTTATAAGCACAACCGGATTTCCATCAAGAAAGAGACCACAATTGAAAATGACTTCTCTTTCTTGAAATGGAAAAGTCTGTTGTGCTTATGACTTTTATTACTTTATTTGAAGTTCAATTTGAATATGGAGGCTATATTCTTGAATTTAAAAAAATGAATTTATATGTATTCAATATTTTAATTTCGATTGTAGCTTGTTGACAACGGCGGAGCTTTCAATGGCCGAGCACCATCAAAGATCGAAATCTGCACACGCACAGAAAAGGACAGCTATGATTTCATTATTAATGGACGATTAACTGTTCATCTGCATAATAAATTTGGAAAAAAAATGTAAGTGCTGTTAAAGATTATTTTATTTGTTAACATCGATAGTAACTGTGGCACTATCCATTGTCTTATATTATTTTTCTTATATCCTTCTTTTTTCGTATATATGTCTTCTGTTATATCATTCTTATTATCCAGATGTTTCATGTACTTTCTATGATTATTGTTTGTATGAACGTTCATCAATAGAGTGCGATCATCACTGAGCTGCATTAGTCATTTCAGTTCGGACAAATATTTCTTTTTGTTGATATTCGTATTGCATACTAGTCAGACTATGAGATAACGAACTTCTCAAGATTTGCTTTCATTATTGTATCATATTTTGAAACGGTTCAAATTCTAAGGAAACTATTATGTGAACTTAAAGTGATAAGGAGTTTTGCAGCCAATGTTAAAAATAATATAAATATTAAATTAATATAAAAATAGTATTGCTTTATTTTTTAATCTTCATATGACATACATCGTACATGTACGATAACTGTAAATTAATTATCATTTTTCCTATTACTGAATATTATTCTGTTCATTATTGTAAGATTTTCTTTTGCTTCATTTTTGTTTTCAAATTTCCAAATATTCATGTTGGCCCGTTTACCGAGACCCTGATTGTGTACTGATGACTGGTCTTAGCTGATGATCGCCGTATTACCATGAAACAGCTATACCAGGATGTCATTTAGTATTCAACTTGGTCTCACCCGTTATTAACGTTTAATTGCGCATTTTTTTTTTTTTTTATGCACTAAAAAATTCATAGCGGCCGCGTGTAGCGTGCACAAGAAATTTTTTCGCCATTTATTCTTTTGGCAAGTTATTTATTGTTTATTTTAGCTTTTCAGGTTACACGTTGATTTCGATGATATATTTTCACTAAGTTTCCAAAAATATATTTAAGACTTTATATATTTCTGTTTAATCAATACTGGTCAATTTTTGATTTTATTATCATCATTTATAAGCATAAATTATTAAAATAATTTTAAATAATTTTTCAAATCTCAAAACAGTTTTGGAACTATATGGACTTTTTCAGACTCTCGTTGTAAAATTTTTAATATGTATAAAAACTAAATAACTAGAATAATATGTTTAATAAATATACCTAATTTTAATAGGTGTGATTTAAATATATATCAAACCTTAGTAAAAGTAAATAGGGGAAGCATTTGCCAAGTAAGGCATTAGTTTTTACGAAGTTTTCGGATTCAAACACTAATAGGTTTTCAGCAAGACGCATTAAATAAAGAAGAATTAAGATTACCAAAGTTATATTAAAGCATTGTTTTACATAAGTAGGCCAACGTAAATTTTAGATAGGAATTTTTTTCTTATTAAAATATTGTGATGAATGATGTTATAGATAGAATTCAAAATTTATTATATTTGGAAGAAATCTTAAGCCAGTTTCTGAAAAAGATGATGAGTGACGTCATGCGTAGGAATTCTGTGGTGGCGAAATTTTTTAGGCTTCTGTCTTTCTTAAGATTCGCTGGATTGATTCTCCCACATGTCTTTTCTTCTATGTCCCCTTCCAGTTTTTATTTTTGTTTTGTTTTGTAATTAACCCTTCTTAAATTATATACTTGTATATTTTAATTTTATTCTCGCCAGTCAAATCACAGGACCAGACAAAGACTGACCTTTAAGATTAACTTTAAAATACATTGAAGGAGACGTGTGTGAGCTGATCGAGAAAGCCGCGATGTCAAGTAGTTCTTAAACTTAATAACCAATAGCATGATTGATTTTTCTTAGTTTGAAAATTTCCACAAAAAATAATTTTAAAAACCCTTTATTACAAATCAGTACAAACCTAATATCTCATCTTACAAAAGCTTTTGCTTGCAGAACGATAAGTACAGAAAGGTGCAATTATATTTCGGACTGACGGATACTGTATAACTTGGTTGAATGACGTCACACTTTATCATTTTCTGAACCTGGCTTTCCTTATAGTGTTAATTTCTATAAAAGATTTCTAGCATTACTTGGTCTCTGAAATACTGCCCAAGTATTTTATTTTTGTAAAATATCTATAGTAGTAACGTTGAATTATCACAGTACTGGCACTGTGAATGTTTAGAATATCGTTAACATACAACAACATGATTGTAGTGATCCCGTACACGAAAATATACAAAATAATTGGCATACAGCTAAAATTCATAAGAGAAAGAATTTTAATTTTCAAATTCAATAAAATGAACAGGTTTGTGTACCAATTTAGGTTTATCTGGACAATTAGGCTTATGTACCAGTAGAGCTCTCTCTGGATAATCAGTCCTGTGCATTTTCGGTGTCTTATGATGATGATCAACTTTAACCCTCTTTCTCAGCATGTACGTGTTCCCCCTGCACATTTCTCAACTGTATTCTATCGAATGGATAGTTTCAGGACATGGTTGATCAAACTCTGAAGATCCACTTGCCTCAGTTTAGAAGGTGATCTTTGTTAAAGTACTCCACAATTTTCTTGAAAGTTCAAGCTCTTGTTCCAGATAACTTGCATTCGGACAATTCACATATCTAGGGAACAGTCTTAAGACAATGTAATCCCAGATTCGAAGAAAAACATTCTGTACCATCTACAAATTATAAATGTTCCAACAAAGCAAGATATTCATAGAGCTCATGCATTGGCACTCGAGGCACTACAGCATCTCCAACCTGCTCAAGTGAAGAAAATGGAGGAGTATTTTGAACAAAGATCAACTTATCAGTAAATGAGGAAAGTGGATCTTCAAAGTATGATCAAAGGTGTCCTAAATTAGACATTCGACAGAATACAGTTGAGTAGTGTTAAAAGTTAAAGTCTATCTACAGGCCTGGACAGGCCTTTGGGGCGCGGGAGGTCAGGCTTCTAGCGTTTCGTGACCAACAGGACGAAGCTTAGGTCGGATGGTCAGCCCGACGCCCGCCCGCCTTTAACTCCCGCCCTCCTTTAACTCCCGGGAAAGAAACCCGGTACCTATTCCAAAGAGAGTTGGATATACCCTAGGACCCGTTTGGAGGTGAAAGGAGCGTGGAAAAATCCCCGCCCTCCGCCGAGGCCGGGAATCGACCACTCGGCTACCGGGCCCAGTTGAGAAATGTGCAGGGGGGAACAAGTACAGGCTGAGAATGGGGATTAAAGTTGATCATCATCGTATGCCACCGAAAATGCACAGGCCTGATTGTCCAGACAGCTGAAGTTGTACACAAGCTTAACTTTCCAGAGAAACCTAAACTGGTATAAAATGAAAACGTGCTGCGAAAATGCAATTTCACTAGTTCCAGGTCTTCTTATTCCAATTGAGATGCGACTTACAGTAGTCATTGATCTTGGTATCTTGTAAGAGCTACTTCCAAGCATCGTATCACTGACAGATATGATAATTATAAGCTAATATAATAGAAACAAACTATTGGAATATTTGTATGAAAACTCCTCAAACTCAGTAATGTCATTGATCATATTTATTAGACTTCATATTTGATGAAACAAAAGATTGACAAAACCTAATAATTGTTAACTATAGACAGTTCAGTCTTCCACGAATGAAACAAAAGTTTGACAAACCCTAATAATTGTTAACTACAGACAGTTCAGTCTTCCTCGAACAACATGCTCTCTGTCCATTTACTGAATTGTTGTAAACCGATGAAATTCACTTCCTTGAAATACGGTAGTTCCAATTTCAGCGTTTCTAACCAGTGGAGGACATATGTACATGTAGTAAAATCCACTCCAATAGCCTATAAAAAGAAACAAAAATAAATAAAGTCTTAGATATCTAAAAAACCAAACATAAATCTGTCACTTTTTCTGTCTTTTTTTATACTAAAGAAATCGCTTGCGAAACCTTCGTCTCTGTGTCCATTTACATTCTCCTAAATAACGTTTGAACTAGGAAAGGTTCTTCGTGGCACTGGACATGTATGTCTGAATAGAAAGAAACTTTGTATGGGGAAAAAAATGTCTTTCCTTAGGTAATTTAATATTGCAGCGAGATGAAATCGTGAGAAAGCGGAAATGACTGCTATCAGTTGATTAATTAACATTAGGCATTTTTACTAATGGCAGTGTGATTGCTCATGAAGAAATAATGTCATTACTAAGTAAAACACAAACATTGACATTTGTTGTTCCTGAGATTTTTTTCCATCATCATCATCATATTCCAGACACGAAATTAGATCAGTGTTGACCCGTTTCGATTCCAGCTACACAGGGTCCAGAAGGCGTTTCTGTGGGCGTCCAGGGCGTCTTTTTCCCTGAGGTTTGTAGTGAAGTAATTCATAGGGTATTCTATTTGGTGTCATTCTGGAGACATGTTGTAACCATCTATTTCTATATGTGGAAATCTTCTCCTCTATTGATTGTAGATTTAGTTCTTGGAGGATCTCCTCATTCCTTTTTTGATCCAATAAAGTATACCCTGCTGTTCGTCTTAAGAATCTCATTTCGACCGCTTTTAATCTACTGATATCTTTTTTTTTGAGAATCCAAATTTCACTACCATAGAGGAGAGTTGGTAAAGCTAGAGTTTTATATAATTTTATTCTGGAATGTTTTTGGACTAAATTGGGTTTTAAAATGGAGTTCAGCAATCCTAATATTTGTAAAAATTTTGTAATTTTTTTGTTTATATCAATCTCTCCTTCATAAGAGATGTTGCACCCTAAATATGAGAAAGAATTAACTTGTTCTAAAATCATGTTTTCAATTACAATTTTGCTTCTGATTGGATAAACACCTTTAAATGCCATTATTTTGGTTTTATTAGATGATATTTTCATGTTAAATTTTTTTATGATTTCGTTTAATTTAAATAAACCTCTTTGAAGATTATATTCAGAATTAGCAATTAATATTTGATCATCAGCAAAAAGAGCAGTGTTTATTCTTGTGTTGTTTGAAGTTTGGATTCCAAATTTATAATCTTTATTCCAAAGACGTATTATTTCATCAATATATATATATTGAAAAGAGTTGGTGATAAAGGGCAACCTTGTCGTACTCCTTGATTTATGGCTCTATAGTCAGATCTAGCTTTATTGAGTTTAATGTTCATTGTGTTATTTGTATAAATATTACAAATGTTTTGAAGAAGGATATTTGGGATATTTCTTTCTTGTAAGATTTCAATGAGTTTAGATCTATTGATCGTATCAAAAGCTTTGGTATAATCTATAAAAGCGAAATGTGTTTCTAGTTTGTATTCTCGTCTTTTTTCAAGCAATAGTTTGATGGAGAAGGCTGCATCTATACAAGATCTTCCCCCCCGGAAACCATTCTGGCACTCTAGAAGGAACATTTCGCCTTCGTGTTTTAATCTTCCATTCAAAATTCTTGCATATATTTTATAACAAGTATTTAATAAATTAATTCCTCTGTAATTATCTAAATTTCGTTTATCTCCTTTTTTGAAAATCGGTAGTACAGTACTCCTTCTCCATTCATTTGGTATACAGGCTTGTGCATAAATATTGTTTAAAAAATTTAGTAACCTTTGGTGAAATTTTTCACCAGCATATTTATACAATTCTGAATTTATGCCATCTTCTCCCGTTGCTTTTCCATTTTTTTGTCTTCTTCAAACCTTCAATTAATTCTTCCATTGACAGTTCTTCTACAGTTAGGTTGTTGGTCTCTACTATCTTTTCAGAACAGTTAATATTGTACCAAAGTCTTTCATAATAATTTAAAAATTGTTCTTTAGTTATTCCACAATTAAGATTTACAGATTCTTTAATGTCTTGGTTCATATATTTCAATATTTTAAATGCATTTGGTTTTGTTTTGTATAATTCTGATTCTAAATGTGATATGAATTTTATCCAGGATTCTCTATGTCTCTTTCTAATTTCTCTTTTTGCTACTGCTCGACATCTTTTATATTCAATTTCATCTTCAACTTTCTTAGTGTTCAAATATTTTTTATATGATGTGTTTTTCTGGTTGATTAATTCTTTAATTTCATCATCCCATATTTTTAGGTATCTTCTCTTTGCTGTTTTGCTCTTAAATGTTCCTAATGCCTCATTAGCTGCTGATTTTAAAATCAATTTCAAGTTTTCCCATTCTTTCTCAATATCACTATCTTCTGAAATTTTATCCATTTCTTGTTCTATTCTTCTAGTATACAACCACTTGATGCTGTCATCTTGGAATAAATTTACTTTATATTTTTGTTCTGGTTCTGTTATAATGTTTATCTTCTGCTTATGCCATCTAGGTGGAAATCGTAGTTTTGCTTCAACAAGAAAGTGGTCTGATCCAATTTCACTTCCCCTGTATGATCTCACATCCATAAATAACTTTGAAGTTTTCTTATTGGCAATAAAATAGTCTATAATGGATTCTGATTGTTGTCGCCTCCATGTATGTTTATGAATGTTTTTATGTTTAAAAAAAGTATTCATTATCTTCAGATCATTAAAAACACTGAAATCAGTAAGTCTAATGCCATTGCTATTACGGGTTGGTTCTCCAAATGTTCCAATATTGTTATTGATATGTTCCTACTCTAGCATTGAAGTCACCTGCTAGGATCAAATAATCATTCTTATTAATATTATTGTGAATTTCCTGTATTTTTTTATAAAATTCATCATTCTCTTCATCATGTCCTTCTACTGGTGCATATATTCCAAGAATTGTAATATTTCCTCTATTGATCTTTAAGCGGACTTCTAAGATTCTTTCATTCCAATATGTATGATGAACTATATTCTTCTTTAAAGATTTATGGATCCAAAACATAACACCAGCTTGACCATGTACCTTTCTACTCACACCATTATAGATTAATGTATAATTTTTAGATTCTTTTGTTCCTTTGAGTTTTTTCTTTGTTTCAGTAATAATAGCTATGGCAATATTTTTGCTCTGAAATATGGAATCTAGCTCTTCCTCTTTTCCAAAAATGCCTCGAACATTCCAGGTTGCGTAATAAATAAATTAATAAATAACATTAATAAATTATCTTTTTTCCAGTTGCCTTTAACCTTTAATCGTTTCCTTGTGTCGTCAACATTGTTGTCTATCCGGTTTCTGTATTGCTGGAGCTTGCAAGTAAGTGGATTCCTCATGTGAGGTTACTAGCCTTACGATGAGTAGTCCAGTGGTAGGGCTGCTACCTAAGCCCCTGGACGGGCATTTAGAGTTGGTAAGAAAATAGAAGGAAAAGATACCCTAGGCCTCGGATACCCTAATACCGTCGGACTCGAAGAAAACAAGAGTTAGTCAAGGGAGACCAGAAAGGAAAGGTTAAAGAATAAGGGGTATGGTATAAAAAAGTAGAAGAAATACCATATCAGTCAGTAGCTCACCATGCTGACCAGTGCGATTGGTGAGTAGCCCATCCCGTTTGTTCATCATGATATGATTACTAACAGCTGCACCACGAGAAGGTTGGGATTGGACACTGGGCTTCAGTCCAGGTCGGTTCATTTAAGCCTTATATGACAAAGGAATTAAATGGTCTCCTCCCTGTTAAAAGGCATCAGCCCTTTAGCAGCCGAGATTTTTTTCCTCGGAATACAATTTAGATTTCGTTGAGCCTTAGGAAATGCCAGGCCTTTCCTGTATACTCTTCCATGGTGAGGTGTTTCAGTGTTTGCTGTGGATTTCGTAATGCGGGACAATCTATATTCACTTATGGCGATTGCTATTCTATCTTATATTCGTAGAAAACCTTAACTGCAGCATTTCCAAGAACAGTTTACAATATTTAGCTCTTGGCTCTTGCAATCTATCAACCTCTATTTAATAATTAGCCTAATCCTTCATGCCAAAGTCTATCAGCACGTCATCTCTTATATACTAAATTTCATGACAACTGATATGACTAACAACCGACTGTAAAATAAGAGGGCTGATTTAAATATTATGATGGTAAAAATATAATTAGACAGTATAATTCAAAGACAACATAATTTATCTACTTATAAATTAATCAATTATAAGTTAATCATACTTGTTCAAACATCATATAGTACATTATTTTTGTGTTAAGAAAGAAGGCTATTGACTATTGAGGAATTTTTCTTTATTCTGTAATTAATGTAGGAAAAGAAAGAAATTTCTTCATGCTGTACACACAAATTCTTGCACTGTCACGTCCTATTTGACATTTTTTGGAGCATTTCCGGTGTGATGGTTCGAAATGCGACCTCAACTGCATTACACAATTCTTCATTTGTAGCATAACTTCGTACAGACACGTAGGCCTTGACGATTCGCCACAATGAGTTATCAGGCTTCGTGAGGTCAGTACTTCGTGATTGCTGTGGGAATAACCATGTTTGTAACATGTGTAAATAAATTTCGCCATTATCATGGCCATCAAAAAAATATAGTCCAAACAACGTGATGTCATCGCAGCCTATATCATTATTTGAAATTGATTCCTCTCCAACTTCAGTGTGTAAAGAGAGTTCTCTTTCGCAAAAAATACAACATTTCCAAAACGAACATTCTAGTGCCATCAGCATTCTAGTGTCAACAATTGAAATCAATTGAAATAGCATTTAATAATAAATATTTTACATTTATTACTACATAATAGTGGGTGCTGGAACTTTCCGGCCACACTGCACATTTAGTAAATGAAATTAATTAGTAACAAGTTCTTTAAAATTTCTGCATTACTCAACTCCCATTATCTGCAAAAACTTCGGGAACTTTTTCTTTTGTTTGCGCATACCAGCTTCAATCTTCGTGATGGCTGTGGGAATAACCATGTTTGTAACATGTGTAAATAAATTTCGCCATTAACATGGACATAAAAAAAAAAAGTCCAAACAAATAACGTGATGTCATCGCAGCCTATATCATTACTTGAAATGGATTCCTCTCCAACTTCAGTGTGTAAAGAGGGTTCTCTTTCGCGCAAAAGACAACATTTCCAAAATGCCGTCAGCATTCTAGTGTCAACAATTGAAATCAATTGAAATAGCATTCAATACAATTTTACATTTATTACTATATAATAGTGGGTGCTGGAACTTTCCGGCCACACTGTACATTTAGTAAATGAAATTAATTAGGATCAAGTTCTTTAAAATTTCTGCATTACTCAACTCCCATTATCTGCAAAAACTTCGCGAACTTTTTCTTTTGTTTGCGTATACCAGCTTCAATCTTTTCAAAATATAAGCAAAAAATTATTATTGAATTGTTATTGATCACCCTTTTTCGTTTTAACTTGTCGTCTGTTTCAGAATGATTATGACATCACTTTTAAAACAGTATAGTATAGTAATTAGCTAATAAAATTGGTTTCAAACCTCTATTGTTGAAATAGTTGACAGTATAGTTAAATCAGCAATAGACAAGTTGTCTCCAGCAACATATTTGGATTTTTCCAAATACAAATTTAAAAATCCCAAAGCTTCAATCAATTTCTTCTCTTTATCTTCTGCGGGTTTTTCACCAAGCATCAGCTGAGGATACTAGAAAAAAAAACGTTTTCAATTTTTACTTCTCCTTAATTAACAACACAGTTTTCATTAATACTCTTAATTTTTTTCTTTAGTTATTTATAGAATACATATATTAAGTGCAGAAATATACGAAAAATACTGATGAATTTTAGAAATTTTAATTGGGGGGCAATGACGATCGTGTTATCTGTTTTCATTACAGAAGAAGAAATATGTCTTATTTACTTCATTAATACATTAATATAAAAATACTGAGGTGTGATAGTTACGCATAATAACGAATTCAACTGATTGCTAAAGTGGACAGTGTTAACACGAATTCGACGCATAGACCTCCAGGAAAACTTGCAACTGAACACTGCATGGCTAGCAGGTGTGAATCTCACAGCAGCATGCTTCTAGGGACCCGAAAACTTTTGGAAATAATGATTCACAATGCAAAAGGACATCCCTTCTTCAAACATCATCAAGTTGAGAGTTAAAGAGTTAAAAACGAGCTGTCGCAAACTCTACGAAAAGTACCTATCTGACGACAAATGGAAATTTGTTAAACATTGGATCTCAGTGATTGTGGGAAGATATAGAACCTTAACATGCCGGGCCAATAACAGACAAGGAGCAGTACAACTTCATCCGGCAATGCAAGGAGTGTATTGACTTTTCCAAAAGCTTCACGAATATTGTCATTGGAATAAATTCCAGATACCAAAGGGTGACACGAAAATCAACGCTACCTATTAACGCTACCTATTAACGCTACCTATTATAAGATAGTAAGGCCGATCTACACCGGAGAATACTCGCTCTCTACAGAAATACAGCAATGTAAGTCCACCATAATAAAGCTGTTAGCCACACCGCAGAATATCCTTAGCCTTTGATGGATTCATTGACCTAGAAACTGGGATCAAGGTCATATCTATACAGCATATTCCTGTCAAGTCTCTGGATGCAAGTTCAGTGGATGTATGTAGGTTCGGGCTCTAAAATTGCGCCCTGGGAAATCCGCGTTGTAACACACTTCTGGGCCTTGGGGAAGTTCAAAGGAGAAGTGGTCCTCTATTCCCCTAATATCCCTTCACTGTAGTCTTCTACACGCGCGGGAAATGTTGCAGAGCGATTGTCCGATGTCATATTGAACATAATTGATTCTGGAAAGCGGAATTCTCTTAGACGTACGTCATGTTGAATTTGTTATTATATGTAGCTATCAATCCTCTGTAGGAATGGACTCTTGTAGATTCGCATTCCAAGGAACTGCATGTGCTGAAATCAAAGGGTTAAAAACCTTGAATAATAATTGACTGATTTTATTAAATCTATAAATTCTATAAATTTAAATTTAAATTTATAAAATCTCTGAAAACCTTATTTGTAAGCTAATCTAAGTGAACAAGTCTAAACTGCTTTCTGATAACAATTATCAGAATAAATTATCTTTTTGTTTCCATTAAAAAGAATTCTTCAACAAATTTAGCGGATTTCACCTCCTTTCCTAATTTAAATGTAATTTTCTCCTCTTTTATTTTTCAACTTTGATAAGCATATAATTTTTAAAGAATTTCTTTATACCCTTTATTTACCTTGAAATTTTTGTTATTTTTTTTTTATAATATCCATTACTGAATATATCCAGTGTATTCTTATGTAGTGTTTGTTCTACTATAAACATATACTTACGAAATAATCTGCAAAAGCTCTGTACAGTGTTCCCATATCAAAACACATCAACCGATCCACTAACGCTCTTTGCTGAGGTGCTTGAGGATATAAAGAGTCGTTGCTACCATACTTATTTACCATGTAGGCCATTATCGCCCGACTAAAACAATAAAGATAAAAACATTAGGAAATGAAGTGTAATACTTTCAATAACTAATATTAAATAAATAGGAAAGATAAATAAAAAATTGACTGTTTGCTTTGAAAATAGAGACAAACTTTTCAAATGTACATAGTTGAGATTGTGTAACTTACCTCTCACCTAACACAAAGCCATTATCATTAATTGTGGGAACAGTGTGTTGAGGATTTAACTGAAAACCAATAAAATATTTTAATGCCTCGACAAGGGTGTTTATTATTAAAGTATGTGAAATAAAAAACAACCCATATAGGCCAGTCAATATCGACACAAAAAAAGGCAAACATCGCAAATGCGCATGTATCTACGATTTTTTTATATGTTGTTAGGACCCATGAGAGTAGTGTATATCCAAGTTTGCAACCCTGAAAACCCTGTGCTACTCCTGTGGTGTTCGAAAAACTGCGAAATTCAGGCACTTGTGTCAGTTTTGTCGAAAACAACACCGGAAGGAAGCGTTTCTCGAGTATCGTCATTTTATACTTTTGTAAAGCAAACTAAATTTCTTAGAATTTGAGCTCAACACGAGCTCCCTAGGTCCATTGGTTGCGAAGATATAGCCAGTCAAAGATGGGCAAGTTTTTCCAAAAAGTGGAAAGTTATCGGTAGGGTCATGTTCCAAGACACGTACCGACTAAACTAATGGTTCTAGAGAAAGATCATGAGAGAAGAAGTTGTAGAGAATTGAATTAGCTGCAATTTGATTCCAAAATGGTGCCTCTAGGCCTCATAGTTTCTTCAGAAACGAAAAAATGTAGGCCAGTCAATATCATCACAAAAAAAGGCAAACATCGCAAATGCGCATGTATGGTTTTTTTTTTTTTTTAGTACCCATGAGAGTAGTTTATATCCAAGTTTGCAACACTGAAAATCCTGTGCTACTCCTATGATGCTAGAAACAGTGCGAAATTCAGGCACTTGTATCAGGTTTGTCTAATTTAACTTGGTAGATGGAAAACATGGCTTCAAAGAAACATACATACAAAATCCGACATTCAAATTTACACAATACATAGATAATACATAATAACCCCGTAATACAGATGAGTTCACGAAGGTACTCCACAAATTTAACAGTAATATGGGCGAGTATCGCGACGGAGCTCCCGACGCTGTGGTTCTCGGAATTATTTGTAGCCATGGAAGTGAGACCGAGAACTGTGTGCAATGCCTATGTAAAAAAGGGACAGCATGAGAAAGGTTATAAAATTTTCTTACCGGTGCCCTTCTATAGAAATCATGTGTGCCAGGTCCCTGGCAGTCGGGTCGATTGTTTAGCGGAAGGAGTGAAACACATTGTTGGTAACACCTTTGGTAAAGTGACTTTCAAACGAAAGGACAAAGTGAAGACCTTGGCATTAGTTACCACCTCTGTGAAAGTATTCAACAGGAGAGTTGATGTTGATCCCCTTACTATATTCCAGAGGGTCTGCGTCACAAACAATCAGATGAACAACTGAAGCAGCATTTTGCATATGAGCTAGCACCGTATCCATTGTCCTTGTTCACTGCAGAAGGAATGAGCAAGGCCACGAAATCCTCCTTCTATTCAGCATTTACACCGGTCACGGAACATATCAACCCTGGAAACAGTGCGTTCACAGTGGTCGATGGTGATTACCTTCTGTACAAGGTGATCTGGCATCGCAATGATTCAGTCAGAGCCATTGTGGCGGGATACGTTAGCTACGTTTTCAACCACTTCGGTACAAACGTAGCTGTGGTGTGTGATGGATACCCACACGATGCATCTATGAGGAGCACTAAATTAGCTGAACGCCTGCGACGCTCTGCTTCTCTCTCCTGTAGTGACATTTTGTTTGAAGAATCAACACCCATCAAAGTGCCCCAGGCAAAACTGCTCTCCAATGAATCTTAACAAACGCCGCTTGATCACCATGATGCATACTGAATTTGAGAGGCAGGGTATCGAGGTCAATCACAAGAAGATGCCGATACTGATATAGTGATGACTGAACTCTCCAAGAGCTCATCGTTCGACCAAGCTTTCATCATTGGGGAGGACGTCGACTTACTAGTCCTCCTCAACGGCTTAAGCTCTGGACAGACGAACGTGTACTTCCAGACAGGCGGCAGAGGTGGGTCAAAGTGCTCTTACTATACAGCAAATTCCTTCACATGTGGAGAAATGAAGGTTAAACGAGGGATGGTTTTGTCCTGCATACCATCAGTGGGTGTGACACGACCTCTGCCCTTTTCTGGCAAGAAAGATGAAGTGGTGCAATGTCCTCAAAAAAAAAACCACTGATAGATCTCGCCAGCATTTTTCTTGATCGAAACTCAAACCAGGACGAAGTAGGAAATGCTGGCGAGAAGATCTTGATGAACCTGTACGGCGGAGATGCGGGAACGCTGAACATCCTGCGATACTCAGCATTTGTAAAATCTACAGCAACGGCCAAAGTCAACCTTGCCCGCCTCCCCCCCCCCACCCAAAGGTTCGTGGAGGACCTACATCAGGTGCAAAAATGGTTGGGGGTCGTCAAAAACCCTTGTGATTGGGGATGGGCCAACAGCGAACAAGATCTCATGCCGATCACAATGTGCGCAGAGCCCGCACCTCAGACCCTGCTTAGAATGCTGGCTTGCAAATGCAAGAAAGGGTGCTTAGGGTGTGCACTTGCAGAAAGGCAGGGCTCAAGTGCTCTATCTTCTGTTCCTTTTGCTAAGAGCGCAGTTGCAGAAACGTCACCCCTATCGTCCTGGACGAGGAGGATGAGGATGTGGACGACCCAACACCATATGACGACCCGCCTCCACCTCCAGAAATCGTCGTCCATCCTCCCACTCTCTCCCCCACTGATCCAGACTGGATGAGACCCGGCCCTTCCAAAAGGGCAAAGTTCTAAACTACTGCGGTGTTTAGACTTGACTGTGTATTTAGAATTTTCTTGTTTACATTTATGTTTCCGTTGTTTATTTTCTGTTTACGTTTATCTGTTTAGTGCATGTTTATTTGAAGCCATATGTTACATCTACAATGTTAACTTCACATTCTTGCACGTGTTTTTTAAAGAAATACATACCAACATGATTCAGAACAATGTCTTCCTCATTTTTCCAAATTACGATATTTTACTATTTTTTCGTTTTTGAGGTAACTATGAGGCCTAAAGGCACCATTTTGGAATCAAATTGCAGCTAATTCAATTCTCTACAACTTCTTCTCTCATGATCTTTGTCTAGAACCATTAGTTTAATCGGTACGTGTCTTGGAACATGGCCCTACCGATAACGTTCCACTTTTTGGAAAAACTTGCCCATCTTTCACTGGCTATATCTCCGCAACCAATGAACCTAGAGAGCTCGTGTTGGGCTCAAATTCTAGGAAATTTAGATTGCTTTACAAAACTATAGAATGACGATACCCGAGAAACGCTTCCTTCCGGTGTTTGTTTCGACAAAACTGACACAAGTACCCGAATTTCGCAGTTTTTCGAACACCACAGGAGTAGCACAGGGTTTTCAGGGTTGCAAACTTGGGTATAAACTACTCTCAGGGGTCCTAACAACATATAAAAAAATCATAGATACATGCGCGTTTGCGATGTTCGATGCTTTTATTGACTGGCCTAATAAGCTTTCATTTTATCTTATAATTAACTTGAGAGGTAATAAACTTTCGAAACAATCTTTGCTCTGTCATTTATATGGTAATTTTTCAATAAAATTTAAGTCTAATTGTAAAATAAGAAAGGCGGTTTCTTTTCAAGCAGTTATTCAAATTGTTTTCTTCTTCAATAATAATCTAATTCATTTCATTGAAACCCACGCCTTTCGTTTGTTCTTCACCCAAAAAGCCAATCAAAATATTCTTGGCAATTGTAATCTGAAGTTTCTGAAGCCTCAAATGAACAGAGTGGAATCAGAGCTTCTATACAAAAATATACAATTCCATTTCTGTAATTGTAACATTGATATATACTATACTTGCAAATATTCAATCTTGAAATTTTGTTTAATCCCAAAAATATTCGTTTTATTATTTTCAATTTGCTCATTTATTTTCAATTTGCTTATTAGTTATGCAGCAGAAGGAACCACAGAAATGAAGACGAATAGATCGCTACGATATTCAAAGAAATCGATGGGTTTTTTTTCTCATTTTTTTTAAGAAAGGTGTAAATGTAGTTGTGGCTGTTAGACATGGCTGTGGATGAAGCAAACATATAATTTTTCGTAATTTCCTTTCAGTTTCCTGCCTTTACTATTGTACAGGAGATTTAATTGTCACGGCCGAAAGGGTTAGTTTCTATAGGTTCCGGAAGGGGAATGTAGGTATGGTGGAATATAATTGGAAATTTCGAAATGTTTCCAGCCATCTTGTGTTTGCAGCCAGTAGTCCTGCTAAGGAGTGCAACCTAAATTTATAAATTTCTTGAAAATTTATATAAAAGAAAATGGTTATCCATTAATACGGCATTAATGGAAAGTTCTTGTGAATCGTTTAGTTGTAAAATTACGAACATTTGTATTAATTTCATTGTGTTAAATTCAGTGGTTCAGATTACTGAATAATTACCTAATTTTTAACTATGGT
>JAFIDM010056389.1:0-19390 GCA_023159025.1 Thereuonema tuberculata | reverse complement strand
CAGTCAAAGTCAGTTCAGTTTTGACAGATAAGTCAAAAAAGCAATATGGAGAGAGTTGAAGTTCCCATGGCCTAATGGGTAAGATGTCTGACTTCGGATCAGAAGGTTGCAGGTTCGATTCCTGTCGCGGATGTTTCATTGAAAAAATTCTTTCTATTTTTCATTCTCACAGAAAACTGCGCCGGACAGACACACAGACAGAGAAATAAAAGATTTTAGTAATATAGATTACTTTTTAATGTTATAATTTAAAAATGATACTTTTGGAATTGTAGACTATTATTTACGAAATCTTTCAATTGTACTATTTAATTAACAGCTAATGAGAAAGATTCTAAAAAAATATTTATTGTAAGCATTGGTTTTATAATTAAAGATAAATTTAAAATATTAAATTAAATTTAAAATTTAAACAATAAAAATAAATGTGATATTTTACTGTAGATAAATTTATTACACCGGTATATGAATACATTTCAGCAGGGGCGTATATAAGGGGGGGCCGAGGGGGCCCGGGCCCCTCCCGAAATAATGAAGATATGTTCTCCGAACGTTTTTTTCGATTGAACAGATAGATTTTCATTGTTTTTTTTTGTTTAGTTGAATAGATTTTTTGGCCCGGGCCCCCCCCCCCGAAATTCCCTCCCATTTTTTTTTTTTGGTTGAACAGATAGTTTTCCATGGGGTGTCGGCCCCCCCCGAAAATATATTCTATATACGCCACTGCATTTCAGAAATATGAAATTTCAATCTAAGGTGAATCTAATATTCTACGTTACTTACAGCCTAATTGAGTAAAAAAAATTGAAATAAGAAAATAAATAAATAAAGATTCAGGCAATGGAATGTATTGTTTTGTTTTAACCCGCTTTCTTCAAAAATTAGTTTCCTTACTTTATTTGATTCTTTTTATTACTATTTCATATAATTAATTTTTCATTTTAAAATATATTATTTAAGAAAAATTTCAATAGTACTATTTAATTAATAGATAATGAGAAAGATTTTAAAAAGAATTTTTTATTATAAGCTTTGATTTCTACCCAAAAATATTTTTAAATTATAATATTATGAAGTAAATAATACTTTAGTGAAGGAAAATTTCTAATTTCTTTGTTGTTATTACAATAACATTTGAAACATACTTACAATCTAATTGGATAATAAAACAGAATATATGAATACATTTCACAAATATAAAATTTGAATCAAATGTTATTTGTATCCTAATTGAGTAAAAAAATTGGCATAAAAAAAAGGTAATTAGAGATTCAGGTACGGAATTTATTATTTTGTTTTTAATCCTCTTTCTTCAAAAATTAATTATGCTACTTTACATAATTACTTTTTATTGCAACTTTATAGAATTACTTTTTCATTTTATAATTTAAAAATTGTTCTTTTTCAAGTATACTACTTAAGAAATATTTCAATTGTAGATTTAATTAGCAGCTAATGAAAAAAAAATGTAAAAAAATATTTATTGTAAGCATTGGTTTTATAACTCAAGATAAATTTAAAGTATTAAATAAAAAATTAAAATTTAAATAATAAAAATAAATGTAATATTTTACTACAGCTAAATATATTTCACTGAGCTTGGGTATGCTGGATGGATTTGGACTGATGAGAGGCCAATAAGCCTCGAAACAGTACTGTCTCCAATTTCCAGCACAAATATCAAAAAATAGCTCAGTGAATTTGTGTTTTGTTTAGTTATGTGCGTTCTTTGTTTTATTTTACTGTAAAAATGTACTAACGCACGTTAAATCTATTGTCTAATTACTAATCTTGTTATAAATTAATTCCTTGATGCTAAGCTAAACGCTAGCGGGGATTAATTATTTACCCCTTTTTATTCTTTATTTTATTTTGATGTTTTTGTATTTCAGGGGTCATTGATTTGTATGTTTGTCCGTTTTGTATATCGTCCTATTTCACTGAGCTTGGGTATGCTGGATGGATTTGGACTGATGAGAGGCCAATAAGCCTCGAAACTGTACTGTCTCCAATTTCCAGCACAAAAATCAAAAAATAGCTCAGTGAATTTGTGTTTTTAGTTATGTGCGTTCTTTGTTTTATTTTACTGTATAAATATATTTCAGAAATATGAAATTTCAATCTAAAAAGAATATAATATTCTACGTTACTTACATTCTAATTGAGTAAAAAAAAAAAAAAAATTAAAATAAAAAAAAAGTCAAAGAGAATTATTTAATGATGAGATTTTAACAATTAAATTTAAGCTGTATTTTTGATTTGTATTAGATACATTATAAATTATAACCAGAATAATAAAAAAGGAAATAATGTAAGTTAAATGAGAATTATGGTTGAAGAAGTTAAATTTCAGTCCATGATGATTTCTATTGTTACATCTAATAAAAATATTTAAAATGCTTACAATCTAAGGTGAATGTAATTTTGTAAGTTACTTACAGGCTAATTGAGTAAAAGAATTCAAATAAGAAAATAAATAAATAAAGATTCAGGTAATTGAATTTAGTGTTTTGTTTTAACCCTCTTTCTTCAAAAATTACTTTTGCTACTTTATATAATTACTTTTTCCTTTTATAATTTAAAAATGATACTTTTGCAATTATATTATTTATGAAATCTTTCAATTGTACTATTTAATTAACAGCTAATCGGAAAGATTCTAAAAAAATATTTATTGTAAGCATTGGTTTTATAATTAAAGATAAATTTAAAATATTAAATAAAAAATTAAAATTTAAATAATAAAAATAAATCTGATATTTTACTATAGATAAATTTATTACAGCGGTATATGAATACATTTCAGAAATATGAAATTTCAATCTAAGGTGAATGTATTATTCTAAGTTACTTACAGCCTAATTGAGTAAAAAAAATTGAAATAAGAAAAAAAATAAATAGAGATTCAGGTAATAGAATGTATTGTTTTGTTTTAACCCTCTTTCTTCAAAAATTAGTTTCCTTACTTTATTTGATTCTTTTTGTTACTATTTCATATAATTAATTTTTCATTTTAATATATATTATTTAAGAAAAATTTTAGTAACAGATAATGGGAAAGATTTTAAAAAGGATATTTCTTATAAGCTGTGATTTATACCGCAAAATATATTAAAAGTATAATATTATGAAGTAGAATACTTTAGTGAAGGAAAATTTCTAATTCCGTTTTTATTACAATAACAATTGAAAGTTACTTACACACTAATTGAGTAATAGAAATCAATTAAGAAAATATTTAATTAAGATTCAGATAATGGAATTTTTTTTTGTTTTAACTCTCTTTCTTCAAAAATTAGTTTCCTTAAATTTAAGTTGTATTTTTAATTTTATTTATATACATTATAAATTACGTTCACAGAACCAGAATAATATAGAAGGAAATAATGTAAGTTAAATGACAATGATGGTTGAAGAAGTTTAATTTCAGTCCTGCATAATTTCTAATATTACTTGTAATAAAAATATTTTATATTTCAAGATAAATTTCAATATGTTTCATTATTAAAATATTGTTCTAATGAACCTGATATCAAAAATGTATACAGGAAGATAATTTACTTTCAATGTTTCAATCCCCCAAAGGATTTACGTGTAAAAATAAAACGATATATTTATCTAAATCTTAAGATAGTTATTAATATTTGCCATTGAAAGTATCACCAATTATAGTTTCTAATTTTTTATCTAATTTTTGTCTTCTTATTTGTGATTCAAATTATTTATTTATGAACTAATAAATTTATAGTGTAAATTCGGAAAGAAAAACCTCATCTCTAGATAGATATCTTATTAACAACAAGAAACCTTCTAAAAGAAAGGTTACAGGAAACTTACAAATAAAAAAATGATGGTTTTAACTTAGATGCCGACCATAAAAGCAAATATACAGTTAAAAAGAAAAAAATAGTACAACGTACGTTTCGAACCCCCGTCTGTGATGGGGTTCTTTATCAAGTATCTCCCCCCCTATTTAAAAAAACGATCCTCCTTGAACGGTTTCGTGGTTGTAAATGACAGTGCAATGGGATGGAGGCTGGGAGCTGGACTCCATCTGGTGTAATAATTTTAATGACATAGAGCATACATTACCACATGCATCCTTAAATTTTACTGATAAAATCTGTTAATTTTGTCTGAGTTTTCTTTTTGAAAAAGTGCTTTCGCTCATAATACGTCTCGCATCTTTGCAATGCACTAAAAACCCCTTTAGTATTTTCTTCAAATTGTAATCCGCGTCGAATTGTTTCAAATGATTTTAGCATCTCATCAAACGAAGGTTTTTTGATTTCTTCATCATGATCATTTCCATTTTCATCACCTTCATCTTCATCGCAATTCATAGTTGTATTGTTTTTATTTTTCACACTGACAAAATATCCGATTCAGTTATTTAGATTCATATGACTCAGAAAAACATAGGAAATGAAACACTAAAATTAAGTTGAATAATGATATTTTTGAAACTTTTTGGAAAAAACTGTTTAATAAAAAATAAAATTCCCTGCTGATCAAAACATTAAATATATATATAAATATATTTTTTACTCAAAAAGAAACAATACTAAAAAAAAATAATACAAATAAAAAGAAACAAATTTAATACACATACAAAACAAATTAAGTTAAATATAAATATAAAACTACAGTATTAACTTAGTTTTCGAACATGTAATTAGGTAACTCCAAATTAATTAAAATTACAATAATAATTAATACAAAGGACCAAACACACAAAAACAATAGAGATATAAATAAATAATTTCATAATAAATAATTTCATTACATGTTGCGAAGGTACTATCCTTCGTCGTCAGATGATCTTAAATAAATACATGAAAAGGAAAACAAGGCTCGGAATTAAAATTTAAATGTAACAATAATTTTGGATAAAGCCGCATTGACTGCTGCAACATGTAATGAAATTATTTAGTTAATAATTTTATTTAAGAAAGAAAATTTCTTGAAAAAGGTTTGCTGTTAAAGAAGTGCAATCAAAACTAATCATGCCTTATCGATTTTTTAAAAATATTTTTGGGTATTTTTCAATTCCATAATTGTTATAAGTGATAGATTAGAGATAGATTAGTTCCCTAAACATTAAACCCTCTGAACACAAATAACATCTAATGGAGACATGCCTAGCTATCAGTCATCACAATTCTTGAACAGCTGACGATTCAGATACAACAAGCATTGGCCTGTAGTATTTGAGATTTTAAATGTCGTTGTTTCTCTGTCATGATGGACATATTATGAACTAAGGAATTCAGTATATAAGTTGTATGAATAGTAAAAGATTCATTTATACTATGTTCTCAAACATTCCACAAATTCCGTCTAAATTTGAAAAGCCCTTTAGAGTGTTCAAGTTTTAATTAGTCAATAGTGCATGGATAATTATTACAAGAATTTAAACTAAAAACTTCTAACTTTTGATGCTCACATTCATTATTAATTGCAAGATAAGTTTCAAATCAAATATGATATTCCTTTAGTATGTATTTCAGTTTTCAACAGATGTCAATGTTCGTTTCCCGAAAGCAATGAAGATATACACTCCCGTGCAGCTAAATCGACTCACCCCTTCAGAGCGCACAAAAAGGCGTATATTTTTTAAATGGCTTAACCGATTTTCAAAAACCTTTTTTTTTGAAAGCCTAATATTATTACTTTACAATGACACCATTATCATTAAAATCTGCACAATATTTTGTTTTATAATGCATTTTGAATGAAAACGCAAGCAAAATGCATGCTTAGGAAAAAAAATTGGGGATACTTAAAATTAAATTACAACAAAAACTTCAAGCAAAAAAACGAAACTTTTATTAATCAATACTTGGTATTGCCTCCCCTTGCCTGTACGACGGCTTGCATGCGGTTCCTCATAGACCCTATTAAGATTTTGACAAAGTCTTGGGGGATCCCATTGCACTCCTCCTCCAGCGCAATCGTGAGCTCGTTTTTATTAGACGGTGCCGGATTTTTGGCTCGGACCCTCCGTTTGAGCTCGTCCCACAAATGCTCAATCGGATTCATGTCGGGACTGAGGGCTGGCCACTCCATTGTCTTGAGACCAACTTCCTCCATGAATTGCCGAGTGGTTCGTGCTGAACGACACCGGGCATTGTCATGCACCAACATGAAGTCTTCCCCGATATATCCTGCGTAGGGCACAACATGATCCAGGAGAATGTCCTCAATGTATCCTCGAGCAGTCAGATCCCCCCTCCGGCCTCCACCAGATATGAAAACAAGATTTGTTTTTCCTCAAGAGATATGCCAGCCCACATCATGCAGGAACCGCCGCCGTACGAGACTGTTTCAGCAAAATAGCACTGTGAAAATCGCTCTCCTGGACGCCGGTAGACCCGGCCTCTCCTATCATTACCATGGAGACACATTCTGCTCTCATCAGTGAATAGGACGGACCGCTATTGCTCGATGCTCCAATTGACGTGTTCCCGAGCAAATTCGAGTCGTGCTGTGCGGGGACTTAGGGTCAATTTTGGGCCTCTAGCGGGCCTTCTTGGAGTGAGGTTGGCTTCCTTCAAGCGTCTTCTGACTGTCCACTGACTAACAGCTACTCCACGAACTTGTCTCAGATCCTGTTGCAGATCGACACCCGTGAGATGGCGATTTCGCAGTGAAGTTGAAATGATAAAGCGATCGTCCCTCTCAGATGTGAATCGGCGCCGTCCAGTATGTGGTCTCCGAGTGAAGGTACCAGTTTCCTGAAACCTTCTGAATACTCTTGAGACAGCAGATTGGCTCAAATTTAGTTGATGAGCGACTTCTCGTTGACTGTGGCCTGCTTGCATAAAGCAACAACTTTGTGGCATCTTCTGGCCTAGTATCCATGGGTTTGTGAAAACATTGAATTAAACTTGCAGAGATGTGTACAGATGAACGTCTGATAAGCGACTGATAAGAAATATCGGTCCACGTGGGATTTTATAAGGGATTTTATAACGGAGTTGGTGGTTTCCGTTCAGACTGCATTTTGCTACGCTTACGTTCAGATCACATTTTGGAAAATATTGTACAGATTTTAATGATAATGGTGTCATTGTAAAGTAAAAACATTAGGCTTTCAAAACCAAAAAGTTTTTTGAAAATCGGTTAAGCCATTTAAAAAATATACGCCTTTTTGTGCGCTCTGAAGGGGTGAGTCGATTTAGCTGCACGGAAGTGTAGATCATTCATCTGCTGGTCCATTTATGTCCATTTTCTTTCTATATTGGAATTACTGCTAATTCTTAATATAGATATGGATCCTTAGAACATTAAAACTAACTTTGAACTTCGGTTCACTGTAATAAAACTAAGTTGAACCCTAATCATCCTGCTGTACTTTAATTACTTCACTATCCAAAACCAAGTTTCCAATAAATTCTTCTTTTAATCTTCACCAGAATCTAAAAGACTTATTTCATAATTCATTCACGACAGCATCAACAAAAAATCAAAAAACAAAACAAAAGCAACATTAATAAATCTATTTGGATTTAAACTTTACGTATTTTATTTTAATAGTTCTTGTTAGTGCTTCTCTTAGGTTACCAATGTATAGAAAACATTCTATTCCTCCACTAATTGAAAAAAAAAAATAAAAAAAATAAAACCTCTCCCGAAGTTTTACAAAAAATCCTTAAATAAAACAAAAGAGTTCGGGATTTTGGATGCTAAAGTAAAGCCATACACCTGAATATTTGAGAAATGATTTATACAAAAAATAAAATATACACGACGTTTCGCCGTCGAGAGACAGCCTCTTCAAGTCAACTTTTCACCCGTGCAACAAACTGCTGTGTTTCCTCGGCTAGGAGCAGAGCGAACCGAGCAAACTGACTGCAAGCGGCGCGAGTCAGGACAAGGTGCTTACTGTTATCTCAAGATCGCAGTTAGCCAGATGAAGGTTAGGTTTCCTATTAAAAGATCGTGCAAAATCATTTGAATGAATACCAATGAAGCCTGCTGCAGAGAAGTCTCATTGCAATAAGCCTGCATAACTGATCATGAAAGCTGACTTTCTTAATAGCCTAAAGCTGTGTGTTTTTGATTGCAAAACGCCTAAGAAATGTTAGGCGGAATAGAAAATATAAGATAATTTTTCAATTTGCCAAGCTCATTGCGAAAGGACGGCATCCTTTAAAAAGAGTCGGATTTCCAAATTCGCCTACGACATATATATTGATCTGAGGATGAAAAGACTCGTAATATGAGATCTAAATACAGTATTATTTTCTTTTTTCTACTTTCATTGAATATTGATCAAAAACCAATGATTCTAAAACGTTTACATATCAATATTACCCGGAGATTGGTTTACAGATAACCAGTTTGCAGATCACTGAGTAAAAATACTTAAATCCTGAGGATTAGAATATGGAGTATTTTAATTTGCTCTCTATCGGTTTACAAGAACAGAAATAAAAAGTTTCTTTAATTCTTTTTTTTGGGGGGGAGGGGGGAATTGCGATTTAGTGAACGTATTGGGATGGGGTGACATTGTGTAACAAAAAAAAAATTAGGAAATGTGAAATAATGCGAAAGGGAAGATGTAAGAGTAAATAAGATTTAATTAATTCTTTTATTATTATTTAGGTTTTATATTCATTTTTGAAGATTCAATGAAAAATAAATTGTTTTAATGCTTACCTTCGGTTGGGCATCTGAACGAAAAAAATTAAAATTAATCAATACTGATGAACTCGGAAGATCTCTGAAATTTTGGAGTTTTTTTTTTATTATTTTAATTTTATCAATGCATTTACATTCTTTGGAAAATTCTCAAATCTTATTTATTTCGTATTTCTAGATTTATTTTTAATTCGTAGCATTAGTCTTCAATGTTTAAAAAGCATCTGTGTAAGAATAAAAATGGTAGCTCTAACTCCCCATGGAAGCCAAATTTTTTGAGTAGGGTTAAATATATTAAAAGTTCTTAAAAACTGAAATTAACATATTAAACAAATTGTTAAGTGAAAAGGAAACTTTTATTGGAAAACGTTTGTAAGTACGTAAGATATCAATCGAATGGAATGATGTGTAATATTGGTAAGATATTGCTGAAATATCTACTAATATTCACTAACCTTAGGATGTTATAACCTTAGAAAATACCTTAGGATGTTTTTTTCCTGAAATGTAATTTTCTTTTTATTTGTTACAGCTGTCCCCGGCATGCGTTGCAATGCCACTCAAACAAAGAAAGGGCTCGGTGAGAAGGGGCCCTAAATAGGGGACCTGCACCCTATAGGAGAGCTAATTTTTCCCTTTTTGCAATTGACTTGGGGGGCCCGAGAAGGGGCCCTAAATATAAGGTCCCGTGTCGGTCGGGGGTGGGACACTTCAGCCTTTGTGTTGCCTTCCTCCCAGCCAAGTGTGGTGTTCCTGCCCCAATAGGAGAGCGAATTTTTCCCTTTTTGCAATTGACTTAGGGGGCCCGAGAAGGGGCCCTAAATATAAGGTCCCGGTGTCGATCGGGTGTGGGGCACTTAGGCCCTTGTGTTGCCATTCCCCCACCCAAGTTTGGTGTCCCTGCGCCCCACAGGAGAGTGAATTTTTCCTTATTAGCTATTGACTTGGGGGGCCCTTGAAGGGGCCCTAAATATAAGGTCCCGTTGTCCGCTCGGTGTGGGACACTTAGGCCCTTGTGTCGCCTTCCCCCCACTCAAGTATGGTGTCCCTGCTCCCCACAGGAGAGCGAATTTTTCACTTCACAATATTTATGTAGTTCTCATTTTCACCATCGGGTGAATATTGGGTGTTTCATTGATTTCACCCCTTTTCAACCCTTTGGGGGGGGGGGTCCAGGTTCTAAGGTAGCCTATCTTTTTCGTAGGGTCTTAACGAGTAATTCTGCAAAGTTTGGTCCAAATAGGTCAAAGGGCCTAGGAGTGTATAAAGGACAAAGAAAGAAAGAAAGATACATTTATTGTTATATACTCTCATTAACAAAAAAAACGACGCACCTAGAAGAAGTTGTCCGATGGAGACAAAAATTGGTGGAAAGGAAGATTATGTACAGAATAGAAAATGATTAAAAGTTCAGACAAATTGAATGATTTATTTCAGAGTTACAGAGTTAGGTGTTAACCGACCTCTATCCTGAATGCAAGCTGGCACACGACGTGGCATAGAGTGATAAAGCTCCCTGATGGTCTCCTGCGGTATTTCTTGCCAAATTTGCTCTTAAATGTTTTAATTTTTTTTTAATAAGTGTTAAATCTTTAAATGTTTTAACCGTTTTTAGTCAAGTGTACAGGCGTCAAAGGACTTTATAAACAATTTACAGTACACGTAAAAAACTTTATACATTAATATTGTAGTTTCGGCAATTTATTTGTAAATAGAAATGTAACCAAATACAGTGGAACCCCGCTATTCGTACACAATCCGTTCCAGGAGGCAGTTCGAATGGCGATTTGTACGAATGGCGAATCATTTTTTCACATAAGATATAATGTAATTTGGATTAATCCGTTCCAGAACCCAGAGGTGATTGCTTATTTAAACCTTTATAATAATACTTTAAGCGTAAAATACATAAAAACTGAAGTGATTATTCTTGGAATAATTAATAAGTGTTTTTTGAAAGAAAGCTTCTCATGCAAATTAAATTTTATATTTAATAATAGAAGAAACGGAAATTAAATTTAAATACATGACGTAACGAAAATCGCCTATATAAGTGCCGACCCGCCTCGTTTCCACTCTCTTTCTCTCTCCCTCGGTCAATCCACCAGTTAGCGTGTATGCGTGAAGTTAAAAGCTACGATGCCTCCCCCGTAGGAATGAAGCAATGTCGTCACGATGACGCAGTGGCGTAACTAGAGGGGGGCGGTGGGTGCGGTCCGCACCGGGCGGCACATATTTTGGGGCGGCATTTTTTATATTTAGTTTTTGTTGTAAAAAAACGACTTGTTCACTTCAGAAGTTTAGTATAATAAGTTTACTATTCATAAGTTTACTATTACTTCGTAATTCATAATTTCTACGAATTATGAATTACTATATGATTTCGAATATTTTTCCTCAAATTACGCTTATCCAATTGAAGAAATGTTTAAATAATTTAAATTCGTCTATTTTACTGAAAATTATTAAGATTTACAACAAGAATATGAAAATATTCAAATTTCTCCATTAACCCTTTATTTCCCAGCGTCATTAGCTTTAGAAATGAATAGTGTAGTTAACATTTTTGCATGTGGAAAGCCATGTAAAATGGTTTTAACAAATGGTGGAAACTTAATCCCAAAATAAGTCAACACGAGTTGAGCCCATTGCACATTCGATCGTTTTCCCAATGGAAGGAATTAGAATTAAGACTTGGACATGGCGCAACTTTTGATAAACTACAACAATAGAATATTGATAAGAAAAATCAAAAAATGGAAGGAAATTCTTACAAGAATAGTTGATATAATTAGATTCTTAGCAAAACAAAATTTGGCGTTTCGAGGTGATCGTGAAAGTGTTCATCAGGAAGACATCAATTCAATGGAAAATAGAGGAAATTTTCTAGAGCTTGTTGACTTGTTGGCTAATTAGTATGTACTGAACATGTAGTAAAAATTAAGATGGGTAATAAATATAGTATCTCCTATTTGTCGCCGAAGATTCAGAATGAATTCATAGAGCTATTGGGAGGCGCAGTGAGAAAAACAATTATAAAATACTTTTGTATGATATTTGACAGCACTCCAATTATTTCCCACAAAGATCAAACCAGTCAAATTATTAGATATGTAGTTATTGATGGCAGCGAAGTTAAAGTTGTAGAATCGTTTATTAACTTTGTAGAAACTAAAGGAAGAACTACTGAGGAAATCACAAATATGATTTTAACGAAATTAGAAAATGACGGTTTAGATATTAAAAATTGCAGAGGACAGGCTTACGATAATGCTGCCGTCATGGCAGGAAAGCACAGCGGTGTTCAAACTCGCATGAAACTAATAAATCCAAATGCAAAATTTGTAGCATGTACAAATCATTCTATAAACCTGGCATGTTTACACGCTGCTTCTACTGCTATCGATTCCTTAACATTTTTTGGAACTATCGAGCAGTTGTTTTCATTTTCTTCTTCTTCCACTCGTCGATGGGATGTTTTTAGTTTCTGTTACTGGTCAAGGTGTTAAATGCAGTGTAGAAACTCGCTGGAGCGCTAGAGCAGAAGCAGTAACTACAGTAAAAAAGCATTTTTTTACATTTTAAGCTCCTTGGAAAAATTGACATCTGAAGATGAAAATAGTAAAACGAGATCAGATGCTGGAATATTACTCAATTCAATACAATCCTTTTTCTTTTCTTTATTATTTCAATTTATGGGAACCCATCCTTTTGGACGTTAATGACGCGCAAAAATACCTGCAAATAAAAGGGTTATGTGCATCAATGCCATATAAATGTTCATCAATGCCATATAAAACTAAATTCTTTGCAAACCCATTTCATGGAGCAAAGAGATGCGCTAATACAAAACGCAGTTATAGCAGCCAAAACAGTTGTGAAGAGTTGGAGATATCGACTGAACGTCGAGTTAGAAGGAGAAAAAATATGAGTAGGGGAAATTCACGAGACTGGGGCTATCCTTAGAACAAGAAGTATGAAGAGAAATGTTTTTATCTATGGATAGAATTATAAAGGAAATAAAAGAACGCTTTGATCAGTTGCATGTCCTTCGTGTATAATACCATGTAACCTACTAAATGAAGAATTGAATGTCAAATAAATGACTTTATTGACATTGATAAAGAACAGTTCCAAATTGATAGAAAAAGGATCCAGGTTTTTATGGCTGTACCTGCACTATAAGAAGAGGCAAAACGTTGGAAAAACGGGGGGGGGGGGGGGGAGGGCCCTTTTGATATACTCAAATTTATTCAACAGTATAGACTGGAAAATTCTGGACCCAACATTGTAATTTTGCCAAGAATTTTGTTTAATAATTATTGCAATCAGTATCGCTAGTTGCGAAAGGAGTTTCTCCAAATTGAAGTTGATAAAAAATTATCTTCGTTCCCCAATGAATGATTTAAGACTACAAAATCTTGCAATATTGTCCACAGAACAAGAAATTACAAATATTATAAATTTTGAGAGCATTATTCACGATTTTTCTACTATGAAAGTTAGAAGAGTAAATATGTAAATATGTTTACATACACATTTGTGTACAATTTGTTTGTTTATCCAAAAGAAATAAAATTATTTATTTATAAATATAAAATAAAAAAATTTTTAATGGTAATTTTTTTTTGTCAATTAGGTAATCTATATGTTTTGTAATTTAAATATGGCATCCAACGGTAAAAAGTTACAACCTATAGTTTGTCTCAATTACAATTATTTATTTATGTTCATTAATTTGTAAAAACCACCATTTCATGACTTAGAAAGGGCGGCAAATTGGAGACCGCCCCGGGCGGCAAAAGTTCTAGTTACGCCACTGCGATGACGTAAGCCAAAAGTGAGACTCAGACGAAGTCAAGAAAAGCGAATGCGTAGAAATAATGAGAATTAGCTGTCGATTAGCGGACAGGAGATGATTCGAATACGAAGCGATGTGATTCGTAAGAAGCAAAGGAAACCTACAGAAGAATTAAGAAGTTATCGAGGCACGGAATAAAGTTCATTAGATTGATTAGAGAAATCCGCGCATTCATAAGAATCAATTCTGCAAGTGGTGGAACGAAAGCTACGAGCGGCAAATTCAACGGGACTTCATGAACGTCGCAACTGCAGCTCTATATCACACAAGAAACAGTAAGTGATATTTCAGTTTATTACTTAGTTTGAAAAGCTATTAATCGCTAAGTATTAAAGAATAATGAAACGTAACGAAGTTGAATATTAAAGCTAAATGTTCATACAAGTGAAATAGAGAATTAATGTTAATTACAAACGTCGAAATGAAAAAGTAATTATTATGCAACAGCCATAAATGAAGGAATGTTATATAATTAAATGCATAATTATATTAGAGCTACAATGAAGTATTAATTGAGCAATTACTATTGAGTTTTAGTGTGATACTTTAAATCAGTTGAAGAATAAGTCTGTATTAATATAGTGACATTTGCGAATACAGTATGAATTAATATATTATCGTTGAAAGTGTTTTATTGCAGTTTTATTAGCAGTTGTGAAAGGAACATTACGTGAATACCGGAATTCTCAAGTGGAATACAAAGGTGTGACAACAGTCCTGGATCCCCGGGTACATGCGAGACTGAAAACTTCAACCGGAAGTGTTTCATCGTACCGTACGAACATTGTATAAAGATTACAAGTGTTGATACTAAGTGTTGAGTAATTTAATCTAAAAGACTTAGAATTGAATCACTTACCTGTTAACTCATTCATCCTATTATCAGGTTGATTAATTCAACCTATTGTAAATAAAAAAAAAATCCTATTCTAGTTCACTTTTCAGTTCACTTCTCATTTAAAAACTATGAAAACAATAACTATATAGGCCTAATATATTATGTCTTTCTTTTTCAGTATAGACGATATGGTTGATTTCGCCATGCCATACTGAGTTACCAGGTCACAGACACGAGATCCACTTTCGAACTTCGCAACGAGTTCTTTTTTTCAATTCAATTGTCGTTCTCACTGCTTTCCTTTTAGGCTTAGTTGAATCAGTAATCTTTTTTTGGACCCATGGCTGCACTATTCAATAAAAATAACAAAAAATAACAATAAATTATCACAGAGTTTCATAAAGCTTGCGTGGATGATGCGTAGCGTACGGAAGCTAGCACGAGACTGAACTGAAGCGACCGCGTGGGGCGGCCAGTAACAAGGTCACGCTGTCCGAATCGCGAGCAAGCGTACGAATGGCGAGTTCAATTTTACTTGAAAAAGTTGGACGAATAACGAGTTGTACGAATAGCGAGGCGGACGAATGGCGGGGTTCCACAGTAACTTATTATAGAGTTTTAAATCAGTATTAAACTAATATTGATGCTAGTGCTAGCTAAATTAAATACCTTTACACTATCGTTTTATCATCACTTAATTGGGCCTTAGAATTAACAGCATAGCACCACAATGAATAGAATCTATTTAATTGTAATTCCCCCTCAGTGTATATTTAGTGCGTTTATAAAAATATGTTATGTAATTGTTGGACAAATTCCACTACATCTATACCTTGCAATTCAACTAGAAATAAAAGCTGGATTATTTGAAGTCAGATTAACTTGAAACATTTTTAAATTATAAATTGAAAACTTACCAGTGACTGTTTGAAGCAGAGCTATGGTGACCAAAAAGAAGATCAGACTCATCACTTGTTGGGCGTTCATCTTCAGAATTTCGTCTTTGTAGCTGCAGAACTGTCAAAATAACTGATCGTTAGGAATACTGGTTTCTATCTTAAATTAGACCCTTTTATAGTCAGTGTTTGAGTTGGGATGAATCAGTACTGACATCAGATCTATGTCACAATCGTATTTTGACCTCAATTCTCGTATACTGCGTTGTTAGTCGGATAAATGTTTGGTATTTATTTTTTATAGACTATTGAATTATTAACAATTCAACATGATTTCATATCCTGCTTGGAAAGCTGTCAAAAAGGAAATTAATAAAAAAAACAAAACAAAGTATTATCTACCATATTTCGAAAATCCTAATTCTTTGTTCAGAATATTCTGAAGGACTTTACAAAAAAAAATCAAAAAAAAAAAAAAAACAGAAACCAACCAAACAGTTGATCAGACAAAGAAATTGACTGCGTTGGAAATAAAGAGTTTGTTTAGAGGCTTTTGAAATATGAAAAGAAAGTAAAAAGAAACAATTCAAAGTTCAGCGGACAAGTGACTGTAACTATTGTCCTTGTTTTTTAGAATTCTTTCGGTAAAGTTAAAACAATAAAAAAAAAAAATCATCACAACTTGACAACTAAAACATGTGTAGATAAGATATTCACAAAATAATTTGAACATCTTAGAAAAAGAAAGAAATTTAAATGTTGCAGTGGGTTTCCTTTAATCACGGTGAAAAAATAATGAAAAGATGAATAAAAATTCAAACTAAAGAATCAATCTCCTTGTTTAGATAAAATTGCATCACAAGGAAGTTGAAGCTTCACAAGGAAGTTATCGAAAATTCTGATTTCAACTTCTAGAAATAGCTATTTCCCACGGAGTCAGAATTATTCAGTTTCAAAGATCGCTGGCTTTATCTAAATGAAAGTAGATCCTACTTCGAGTTTCTATTAGAATTAGAATCAGGGAATTGACAGTGGACGAATGTTTTAGTTGCTATGATTTCTAGCCTATCTAGCCTAAAGTGAATTTTAAATTGCATCTCATTCTTTAGTTATGTGTATTTTCCCCCCTCCAATAATTTTGAGCTGCTGACAAAGCATTTTAAAGACTAGGAAATAATCTAACCTTTAAATTTTTAATTATTTCCAATTTTATTAGGTGACAATGAAAATTTGCGTAGGAATTTAAGCAATGGATTTTTAAACTGTTCCTATTAATACTATATTGTATTAAGCAATGAATTTTAACACCCCTTTAACCAATTCATTCATTATCACGTGGACTGATTTGATTAATGTTTATCCAATATCATTAAAAATAATTAAGATTATGCCCTAGCTGCTTTTGAAATCTCAAAATATTTAGAAAATATGTGTCCTATTTTCTTTGGTTGGATGACGAACTGAAGGGACCTTGGCACTCTCGATGTTTTGAAGATGATAATGTATTCGTTTTTTAATTTTTCTCGATCATCAGAGGTTCAGCCCGAAATAAAATCCAATATATACTCCTACTGTCCAGATGATCAAAGAAGTAGATTTTTTTTCTCTCTTTCAAAATTCAAATGTTATTTTTATTTGTCTCATACTGATGTAAATGTAGTGTTAATAACTTTTTATGTCTATGGTTAATTTAAAAAAATAATTTCACCATATATTTTAATTATTTAAATATAAATTAAAATTATACATCGGTCATAAGTCGCAATGAAATATAATGGTGGTTGTTTTCGATGGCATAATCTTGAATGTGGTTTCTATATATACTTTTAATGTTCAGATGATTAAGGAAATAGAAAAACCTGTTTGGTTTTTTTTTGTTGCTATTTATAAAATTTAAAAACTTTTATTTTTAGTTATAAAACTTTTAGTTTTATTTAGCTGATACTGGTGAGAATGAATTGTTCGTGGTTCTGTTTATGGTTAATTTAAATAAAATAATTTAACCATATATTTTATTTATTTAAATAAAAATTAAAATTGGACATCGGGCGTAAGTTTCAATGGAACATAATGGCGTAATCTTAAATGTTGGTTCCACAGAATCCAATATATACTTTTAGTCTCGAGATGATCAAGGAAATAAAAAAAGATTTTTTTTTTTCTATCTGTAAAACTTAAAATGTTTAGTTTTATTTTTAGTTTTAAGTTTCAATGTTATATAGGTAATGGTGATTGTTTTCGATGGAATAAGCTTCAATGTCGTTTCTGTAAAATCCAATCTATATGCTCCTAATGTCCAGATGATTAAAGAAATAGACTATTTTTTTTCCTATCTAGCAAAATTAAAATGTTTGTTTTTATTTTTCTAATACTGATGTGAATGTAGTGTTTGTCTGTAGATTTTATTTTTTGTTAATGGTTAATTGAAATAGATTACTTTTTGCCTTGTATTTTAATTATTTAAAGATAAAGTAAAATTAGATATTGATCTAACTTTCAATGGAATGTAACGATGAATGAAGTAGGGCCTTTACATTTCCCAAGCAATAATGCATTTAATTATATTCTTAAATATGAACTTGTATGTAAAATGTAGTGATGGCGTTTAAATTATCTCGAAGAGATACCACTGTGTCTTCCGTGAATTCACTTACGTCATATATAAACAAGAGAGTTGGTGTTAATAATATGTTGCTTAGCAGGATATACTGTTCGGTTTTGTTTTCGAGAGCTTTCAACACTTTTGCGCATACGTAAGGTCTCCTTCTATTTCTTCAATATAGGGATAAGAAGAAATAAGGAGGGGAAGTTTACTTTTTATTAGTTTTAGTTTACTAGTAGCTGCGTTCTATTTGCGCTTTTCGGGAAAGAATTATGGGAAGAATAAATACTTGCAAAAATAACAGGTATTAAAAAAAAACACAGGTCTTAGGAAAGTGCCCATCTCAGCGTATCACTCCTTTGCGGGGTAGAATCGTCCGCGCGGGCTGATTCTCGCTTTTGAAACCGAACAATAATCTAAAATTGGAACGATACAGAGAAGGTATTTGTATGCGAATGAAAAAATGTAGAAAATAGGTGAATACATACATGTTTTGAAAAAGCCCAGAGATTTTTAGTGATATGAATTTCTTTTTCAATTACAAAATAGACACTAAACAGTAGAAAACAAATTATATACTCATGGACAAAAAAATTAGCGCACCAAGAAATAATTGCGGGATCGTAACGAAACTTGCAATGAAGGTACATGTCGGGGAGATATGCAAATGATTAGAAATGCAGCGTGATTATTACGTATAGCCGGTAGAGGGCGTTGAACATCGTACTCTGTGGAGTATAAAACAGGTAACCAAAGCTTGTTTGAGTGTGCTGAATCATTTACAAAGGAAGAGCTGAGGTAGACATGCCATTACGCTGTGTTCGAAGACAGTATACGCAGTTGTCGCAGTTTGAGAGAGGGAGAATCGTCGGGATGATGGAAGCTGGGTGGTCAGCTAAGCGAGTAGCTCGTCAATTAGGCCGATCTAATTGTGTTGTGAGGAGGTTTTGGGACCAGTGGATCCGAGAGATGTCATGTACACGAAGACCAGGCTCAGGACGCCCTCGACAGACGAGCCGTCGAGAAGACCGCCACATAGTCAGAAATACACGCGTACAGCCAACTGCTTCATCGGCCGCCACCAGGCACATGTAGCACCTTCACTAGGGGCCGCTGTGTCTTCTCGAACCATACGAAGGCGCCTGGCTATAGCCTGTAACACATAGAAGACAAATGGGGACCACTACCTACAGAGCAGATTTCGGGTCCCCAGCGGACACAACACACAGAAGAAGACGAAAGAAACAACCATGCCATGACCGGGATTCGAACCCAGGTACTGGCGCATTGGACGCCACGGCTGGCCGCCGCCGAGACCGCACGAAGGCGCCTGGCTGAAGGACAGTTGGTATCGCGGCGCCCATTACGTGTGCTGCCCTTGACGCCCACCCATCGACGCCTCCGTTTGGAGTTTTGCCGCGCACGAGGAAACTGGACTGCAGCGGAATGGAACCAGGTCGTCTTTAGCGACGAATCCAGATTCAATCTCGGCAGTGATGACAATCGTGTTCGTGTGTGGAGAGCCCGTGGTGAACGCTTCAATCCTG
>JAFIDM010056388.1:0-19391 GCA_023159025.1 Thereuonema tuberculata | reverse complement strand
TTCTGTACCACATTTGTTGATACAGTTATAAAGAATTTTTTCACAAAAATTCTGTTTCCTCATCAAAAAAAATAAAATAAATTTTGACGATGTATGATAAAATTCTACTCGAAAAAATACTACTATCACAAATATATATTTTTTTATGATCGTCATTTGTCATTATTGGAGAGAAATAGCCCAATATTGCGATGCTCTTTATGCTTTTATTGTCTTATATTCACTTCACAAGTTATTACTGCCCACATTTTAATATAATGCATACGTAATATATTATTGAATTGGATATCGGATATGATCTTCATTATATCCAGTTTATTTATTAATCTGTTTTTTTAACTGATCCCGGAGAGAATCAAGATTTTTCCAAATCCTGATATATTGGGTTGATGTGAATGTTTTGAAGCAGCGATTGTATAAATCATAGCCTCAACCGGTGTGCTTTGAGGATGGCTTTGGTGTACCATGAGACAATTCCAAGAATGCGTCATTATTACACATTTAGTCTCACACGTAATTAAATGCTTATATCTTCAATAAAAGCTATTTTAAGAAGAAGGTTTGATGTGCCGCTGGATTTCTACAAAAAGCTAAATTCCAGTGAAGCAAGAAAGGTTGAGAAGCACTGATTCAAATCCCTGTAAGATAGAATGGAATCGACCAATTAGGTATCAGAACTTTACTGTATAACTGACATTGTTACTGTGTTTCAGTCTGTCAGTATCTGTACTTTAGACATCAAATAAAATGTGGAGACCAGTGGACAGAGAGTTATTTCCGTTAATAAAATCACTTAAAATCAACTATGAGAACATCGAGGTTTCAACAGTTTCAGAAGAGCTCTTCAGGAATATTGTAGAAACCGACTCTGGTTCAAGTGTTCGCGCGATATTAGATGTCAGATTTGTTTGGCGATTATTCAGGTGAAGATGAATTTGAAGATTTCCGCTGGTCGAAATGTCCTGTTTGATAGTAAAATTCTTTATTTATTGACAAAATAATAATAATTTTATGAATAAGATATACATATTTCTGTATCGTAAATATAATTTCCTTTTGGTCTTCTGATACATGTATCAAAAGAGCTATAATCTCATTTTTAAGGTAAAGTATCATTAAAATCTCATTAAATTTAATTAAGCACAACAATCATAACAATAGCAACAATTGCGTCTTTTGCATATTTATAATAATAAGGAAATAAAGGCAATATTAGTGATATTTTCATAGACGTATCAAAAGACGTTGCGAAGCATTGTGATTGGTTTACTAATCGCTATTCCTATCTCGTTATTCCAAGATTCCTAATTTCGCTTCCGTTAATGCCTGTTTAAGTTATCTTTTTAGAAGTTACTTTAAATAAAACGAACTCCCAACAGGTGAAGCTAAAAGATGCTTAATTCAGGCATATATTAAAAAATAAAGTGGGATCTCTATATTCGTCGTTAATCCGTTACTAAGGGCCTAACGAATATAGCAACAGTTTTTCCCATAAGAAATAACTGAAATTCAATTAATCCTTTCCCAACCCAAAACACGGTACACAAATAAATAAAAATTTGGTCAAAACTTTACCTTTATTATACTGACTAGTGATGATGGTAGAAGCGGAAGAGAAGGAAAGTTATTATTGTTTAGAAGGAGAGTCACCATCAATTCAAAGCATCAGGTAACTCCAATTCTGATGATGGGTTTCGTTTTGCAGATGACTCAGTAGCACTCCATTTAACAAAGATCTTGTCCAACGTTGCTATATTTCTGTCGGTTTTTTAAAATATTCGTGAAGTAATCAATCAGAAAGTAGTATGAAGCCTTTTCTTGACCCTTCCTCACCGGACAAAATTTCCTCCATTGTTTCAGCTTCTTGTTCTTTATAAAGCTCGAGTAGTTCTTCTGTGGGGAGTTGCCTTCCCGTGCTCCTCCACCAATTCATCTACATCCTCACTAATAACATTAAAATCCATGGACCTGCCCAGACATAATTTCATCAACAACAGGTTGTGAAGCAAAACCTCAATGTCTCTTTTTCACCCACATTCTGACAATAGTTTCCTTTAGGCCGAGTTCATAGTCTTGAAAAACACTCCTCCCCATGCCTTATCGATTATCCTGATACAATGGAGGATATTGAAATGCTTTTGACAAAATTCTCTCAGCATAAATTCCCTCTCCGACATCACTTCAAAACATGTTTGAAACACAGCTTTTATATAAAGTTTCTAAAAGTAGGCAATAACCTGCTGATCCTAGGGCTGGATTAGAGGAGTTTGGTTTGGTCGTAGATATTCAATACGAATACAGTTCGTTCCTCCATGACAACATCTGAGACCAGGAGGATTAGCAGGAGCATTGTCCAAAACCAAAGGAACCCTTCTCAGGTGAATTATGACTTTCTAAATAAGCTTTAACACTTGGGGCAAACACTTCGTGAATCTACTCCAGGAATGACTGTCTCGGAACCCAAACTTTACTTATGCCCTCGACATAACATTCTTCTTAAAAACTCTCTGGTTTTCTGAATGGTAAACCAGTAATGGTTTGATTTTGCAGTCAACACTAGCGTTATCACACAACATGAGTGTTAATCTGTCATTCATTGGTTTGTATCCGAGCAATGCCTTTTCCTCATTTGTGATGCAGATTCTTCGTTTCAAGAATAGGCCCTCCTCATCACAATTAAAAACTTGTTGAGGGATAAATTCCTGAATGTACATTCAGAAATCTTCAACAAACTAAAAAAGGGTGAGACCAGGTTGATTCCTAAATGACATCCTATTAAAGCTGTTTCACGCTAATATGGCGATCATTAGTTAGGAGCAGTCATCACTAAACAACCAAGTATCGTCGGAATCAATTTACCAGAGCGCTATGTACCGAGAACTGATTGTTTATTGAGGACTGCTTCTTACTGATGATCGTCATATTAGCGTAAACAGCTGTACTAGGATATAATTTAGTAAACAACTTGATCATACCCTTTATAAATATTTATTTGCGCAATCTGATTTTTTAGGCGCTAAAAAAATTCGTTGTGGCCGCGTGGAGCGTGTGCATGAATTTTTCTCCAGTTATCCTTTTGGTGAGTTTTTTATTGTTTATTTTAGCTTTTCGGGCTCCACATTGATTCCAACGATATTTTCAATAAACTGTTTAGCATTTTCCGTTTTCCATCTCGGAGATTCTCCATGTCTAATTACACTTTGAATGCCTGTTCCTGTTTTAAATTTTAAAAGAACCAGCCTCTACTTGCCATAAACTCACCACTGGTTCCTGGGATCTTTTGCTGTAGGTCATCATCTAACTTCTTTGCTTTTTCACAAATGATAGATTCTGAAATACTGTTATCAACCATTTGCTTCTCACAGGTCAGTAATCCACAACAATAAGTGATTTACCATATCTTCAATCGTTTGTGATCTTCTAGTAGCAAGAATTTTCACACCTCTTTTAATCTTTTCCTTGTTTTTTAGTATGTTATAAATTATAGATCTCGGCATAATAAATTTTCTAGCTAAGTTGGAAACACTTTGTCCACTTTCGAATCTGAAGACTGTAGAGGTTCCACTGTATTGTTGTATCTTTCGATTTAAAACTTATTAGGAAAAGGAGTAGTACTGAAAACGTAATCACTAAGTGATTTGTTGTCACGCTTTTATAAGAATATAGGATACAAGATAATTAGTATTTTCATCAAAGTATTGTGATGGTTTAAAATCACGAGTGACCGAAACACAGGTAGAAGATATGAACAAACTGGCTACAATCCAAAGAACTCTTTGGAAATAAAACTATAGAAATTAGTTAAGATTTAAAAATAAAGCAATTAATAAAAAAAATCCCATCAAACTTTGAGAATTTATAAAAATTAAAAGAAGAAAGTTTAGTCTTAAACTAAGGACTAAAAAATAAAATAAAAATTACTTGGTGCAGTATCGTTGATAAAAGAACTGAACATTACCATTCATGTTCATAATACATGAATGCTGATGTTCAGTTCTTTGTGAGTTCACATATTTGTTAAAGATATTTAGTTACATGTTTCAGAAATACACAACAAAACAGTTTGTCTTCTTATCATCACTGAGAGAAGTAAAAAATTCAGCAAGAACGGAAATTTCGAAGACGTTATCAGAGTTGTTTCCCCCGAAAGGCTTTCAGTTTATATTTCGCAGTTTATTTGGTCTTTCATTTCTGTTTTTATCTTAAAGAAATTCAGTTGAAATAAATTAGAATGTAAAAAGTTGAGGGAAAATTTATTCTTTATATTACAAGTTTTTTCTTATATTGTTTTTATTTTTAACGATGATTTTTAAGACTTAAAAAAGCACATTTTTTATTTTTAAAATTCAACAAATCACTATTGCATGAACTTAAAACTCTTGATTTTCAGATGTCTACAATTTTAATTTATTTGTTTCCAAATTAATTCGTAAATTTTTAAAATTATTAGATATTATTCGAAGAATATATGTTTATTTTGTTATCTATTTTTTTATATTTTTTTAAAAAAAGTAATTTATAAAATAGAAAATTATTCGTCCTAAATATTCATCTGTCGATTTTTATATATTTTTAGAATAAATTTAGTTTTCTTTATTGATGTTTGTAGGTGTGGGAGTGAGGATATGTTTATTCTAAATTTTGTGAGGGCTATATTTTTATAATATTGTATCTTTAAGGCTATATCAAATCTTGAAAATTAAAATTATTTGAAGCGAATTTCTGTATAAACATAATAATTGAAGACAAAGGTCATTTCAGATACGAAAAACAAACTGAAAGATGTCCCTTTGAAAGGGTTCCTCACAACTTCCTTAACATTGGCTATAATTTTTCCTTCTATGTTGTATTAATAGTAAAATAAAAGATGGAAAAGTGATATTCCATGAATCCCCATTACCTTAGCTTTTTTCAGTAATGCAATCTCTAATTAGTAAATATTCTGTTGTTTCATTATCCGTAAGTGGATTAAAGTGAGTTCCTTCTATCCTAGTTCTTTTAAAGAGTTGAGGATGAAAAGGTTTCATTTCGACGAAGACTGTGAATGTGTTTACCTTTTCCTATGTGTTTTAATGTCTTTTCTTCTAAATCTCTCCTGATAACTTTTGAATCGCTAAACGTATCTTCCTCAAACAAACTATCCCTGTAAAAATTTCATTCTGTATATGTGGGGTTTTCTTCCATTCCATTCACTGAACAAAGATTTATTTCAAATGAATATATATATTCGACCAATACGTAAATTACATGCTTTCATTTGATAAAAGATGCTATCAACTTTAAAGATTTATTTCTATTCAACATAACAATAATAGTTTCTCAAAATTATTAATTTATCTTAAGGTATAATCCTGTTTCATAATTCCTTTAATACATTAATGCAGCTTTTTTTATTCGGAAAGTTTTGTATTTCAAAATTTAATTTTTAAAACATCATCGAAGTATCTCGCTGTTAATTTTTTTTTGTTTCTCTCCAAGAAGAAGTAACCAGTTTCTTTTAAGCATCTGAGAATAGATTTATTTCGATCTTTTAAGCCTCTCATACCTGAGAGATGAAAAAAGGTTTTCACAATTACTTTAGAGTAAAATGTTTAGAAATTACATTCCCTTATTTATTAATCTATTTTCACAAAAGCTACTTAAGTTCTATTGCAATGAAATGTAAATTAAATAATTTTTAACAGAAGATAAATTCCTCATTACAAGAAAAAGAAAAAGTTCTATACAAAATATTTATAAATTTCCTAAAGACAGTTAATATTTATATGGACATCAATTTTCCCTTAGTTTGAGATAATTTACTATTGTGTTGATGACAATTTTTCGTTATTTAATAAAACACATTAAAACTGAAAATCTTATTTCGATTCACAAAAGGCTAATGTTTTATTGATGTTCTATAAAAAGTAAAATTTAAATTCATTTTATTAATTGAAAAGAAAGAAAAGAATTAAAAGTAGATTCATTTTTTATTCTAAAATTAAATAAAGTATTTTACAATAACAATGGGTGAGACCAAATTATTTACAAGTGACATCCTGGAACAGCTGTTTCACGCTCGTTGGCGATCATCAGTCAAGAAAAGTCACAGTAAATAACAAGGTCTCCGTACTGAGGTTAATATGAATGATCATCGGAAGCGCAGTGGTGCCTCAAAGTGGTGTATTTTATACTATTTGTTCAATCGATGATAGATTATTTACTGGAAAAGGAATACAATTCCTAAGCATTTACCAAAATGAGAATTGATAAGTATGTTAAGAAGGAAAGCAAATCGTCATTTTCCTATAATCCAGTTTTAATAAATATTGTATCTTTCGCCTTTGAGATAAGGATGATACTTCCAATCATGATCTTAGGTCTTAAGAACCATCGAATCTCTCTATAAATTGGGATGGACTCTTTGGCCTCAATCTCATTATTGTCATTTGTTGTCAATATTTATCAGGTTTTTATCATTACAGTGTTTAGTAGAACAAATTCTACTGAACAAAAGCTTCCTAAAAGAATTAATTATAGAACAATTGCTAAACTTTGTCAATAGTAATAGACATTGAACATTTTCAGATTCAGAAATCAAATACTTTATTCAGTCAGGAAGTTTAAACCCAAGAAACGTAGATCTCTAAAATTAATGTCGATATTTATAGAAACCACTAGCAATATCCACACTACAAAATGTTAAAAAACATTTAATAAGCTTACTCATAAGACGTTTCGAGGCTGATTTCTGGCGAGACCTCTTTTCTGATCCGGTGAAGAATGAAATAATAAATAAAAAAAATGAAAATAATAATGAATAATAATAATAATAATAATCACTTCACTCAGCCATTGTCAAGGCTGACACACACCTCACACCCCTGAACCTAGAAAACTCTTCTCCAACACTCACCACCCCGGACACCCACCCTCATCAGCTGCGTGAATCATGGGCTCGTAAGGAACTCCATGGCAGACATCATCACGAACTCAGCCAGCCTCATGTCGACATGGAAGCGTCGAACAGATGGCTGACGAGTGGTGAGCTGTTTGGGGAGACCGAAGGGTTCATGATCGCAATACAGGACCAAGTCATCTCCACACGCAACTACAAGAAACGCATTCTACACGATGCAAACACACATGATGACAAATGCAGGAAATGCCACACTACGCATGAGACGATCGACCACGTAATATCAGGCTGTCCCCTTCTCTCTCAAACAGACTACCTCCACCGACACAATCAGATAGCGTCGATCGTTCATCAACAACTAGCACAAAAACATTCACTTATTAAGAGCACGGTCCCGTACTACAAGTACATACCACAAAGCGTATTAGAGTCACCCTCATATAAACTATACTGGGACCGCCCCATTCACACAGACAAAACCATACATCACAACAGACCAGACATCACACTTGTTGATAAGGTCAACAAGCAGACCTATCTAATTGATATTGCAGTGCCTATCAGCAAGAACATGCAGAAAACTCACGCAGACAAGATCAGTAAATACACTGATCTAGCACACGAGCTCCAGAAGCAGTGGAAGCAGGATCGAGTGCGTGTTGTACGCATCGTTCTGTCTGCCACTGGTCTGGTGCCTCACACATTGCACCACAGTCTCAGCACTCTAGGACTTCACAAAAACACTTATGCACAACTGCAGAAGGCTGTGGTACTCAACACTACACGCATAGTTAGGAAATTTATGGACACAACCACACATCCCTAATCATTCTCGCACACGTCTTTACACTTGGCAGTATGTGCTTTGGTCCTTGACCCAGCATATTGTTTTTGCTGGGGAAACCCAAGGTTTGAAACATACAAACATAATAATAATATAATAAAGAAATAAGAATGAAATAATGAATGACATATTAATGTAGATAAGTTAATCTCTAATCACCCTTTTCTAAATACTAGATACAGTCTTAATCTTATGTATATATTTTGGTAATGATTTGTTTATTTGGAAGTATGATATTAGATGATATCTTTATTGTTAACATGTTTGCAAAGCTCCAAGAAGAATCGTTTAAAGATTCAAAAGTCATTAGAAAAGGTAGTTGTTTTGAAAATATCCACCCAGTGATTTACTGGGCACGCTTTTATATGAATATAGAATACAAGATACTTTGAATTTCATCAAAGTATTGTGATGATTTAAAATCGCGAATCACGGATTAGAGGATCTGAACAAAGTGGCTATAATCCAAAGAACTCTTTATTAAAAGGTAATGATCGGTTTAAATAGCTACAATAGACAAAGAACGATTGGTTGAGAGTTGTTGTTGTTGTTTGTTGGTGTTTTAATGGCGCAAAAGCAGCAGTGGCTAAGCTGCGCCAATTGGTTGAGAGACTAACACAAATACACAATCGATTGGTCACAATAATTAAAGTAAACAATCATTTAAAAATTAAAAATAAAAGAATTAACAAAAGAAGAATTAGTAAGTTCCAATGTTTATTCTTCTGTTAACTGCTTTATTTCTAAATTTTAAATGATTGTTTACTTTTATAAGTATATATATCACATATTGAAAACTAAAACTATTTAAACCGAATTTCTATCTAAACATAATAATAGAAGAGAAAGATCATTTGAGATACGAAGAAGGAACTGAAAGGTTTCCGTACAACTTCATTAACATTTACAACAATTTCTCATTCGATATAATATTAGTATCAAAATAAAAGATGGAAAAGTGATATTCCGTAGATTAACTGAGCATTTTTAGTAATGCGATCTCCGAGGAGTGGCATCTACGGAAATATTCTGTTGTTTCATTATCCTTAAGTGGACAACAGGAAGTTCTTTCTATCCTCGTTCAAAGTTGGACAAAGACTGTTTTCTTTTCCTGTGTGTTTGAATGTCTTTCCTTCTCTCCTCATAACTTTTGAATCGCTAGACTTTTGATTCTTGAAACAAACTATTCCTATTCAACAATGTTCTTTATTAATTTAATTCTACGCCTGTAATGATTAAAAGGAGTTTTAGAAGTAAAAAATCTTTCATTGTAAATGAAAGTAAAACAAAAAAAGAGGCTGAGTAAATCAGTTATTCTGTGTGTATGTGTGTGGTTTCTTTCATCCCAATCCCTTCTGTATCACTGAAAGATCCTTCTAGAATTAAGACATACGTATTTCAGGAAAATATTAATTGAAAATTATTAAATTAAAACAATTTTTTCAGTTTTTTCTTATCGAATATGAGTTTTACAATAATGTCGAATGACTCATTTTAAATGAATAGAAATTCTAATCTTAATTTATTATTAAATTCTCTTTTCACATTTTTAAAAATCTGTGAGATAATAATAAGACATCTAATTTTTCTGAATTGAAGCGTTTTAGTTATTCGTATTTACACACAATTTAGAAACATTAAAATAAGTCATCATTAAAAACTAGAATAATTTCTAGAAACTTAAAAAAAAAACCCAAAAAAACCAATTGGAATCAAAGATGGTATTTTCTTTTTACACATATTTTGTAAATTTTTGAATAAAATAATAAAAACAAATGCATATTACAACCAGAAGAGTATAAAATAATAACAGATGAGAAAAGTCAATTCAAATACGAAGAATGAATTCAAATTTTTTTCGGATGTAAGAGAGTGCAAAAGCGAAGTCTCTCTCTAAATATTTTGAAGAATTTTTTGATATTGTTTAACACAAATTTAAAATATTGCAATAAGATATGAGAAAGTGATGTTCGATGCTTAATCTTATGTATTTAATCTGACATTATCTTCCTGTTCGGATAGTTATTTTTGTTTAATTATTTGTAGCTGGATGAGAATATTGAGCTTCTTATGACTTACTTTCGTAGTAAATATAGATCAGTAAATTAACTATCTCACAGTCAACTCACATTATCAATTTTTGATTATTTCTGTTAGACACATTAATGGCCGAGTGCACCAAACCTCAATTAACTTTGATGGCTGCAGTGTGGACGTAGCGAAAATTAGTGAGGGGTACTGCTCCAGAAAAAGTTTAGCCTTTGTTTTAAAATTGTGTGACAGGACACAAACATGTATCAAACCTCCTGATCTCCCCGATCCACTTCGTCTGAAATGTGTCCAGATACTTTGATCATATAGTGTATCTGACGACAGATGTGTTTCGACATTTTTACTTCTCTCATGCCAATGTAATAGCATTAAGGTACTTCCAGATTTACTTAGGAATCAAATCTGTCGAAAAAATTGTTACCTGACGGTTGGCACTGTCACAAAAAAAGATATTAAAATATTAATAAAAAAAAAGATTTAAAATCAATAGATCAAGGCGATCCCTTATCAACTGGCGGGAAAATATTAATAAAAGGTAAAATACCGAGAATCGGATTAAATTAATATCTCTGCTACCATTCCGTTTTAAAGGATTACGAACAACCTGTAAGATATGATAAACTAAGGATAAATAAGCAACTTTATCACACAAAGTTTAAAACAAGAAGACAAAAACTTTAATCAGATAATAAACACAATAATAGGTAGGAAAACACATCCAGTGGATTCTTACTTTCACACTGTATTTGACCAAAGGTATGATTAACTAAATAGATGGATTAGCATAGATTAGAAAGTTTTCTCAATTAAGAAAAGTTCGAAAGAAACATGGTCAATTAAACGATAAGGAAATGTGAGACTTGTCAGCACACTTCGTGTACAGTCAGAGTTGATAGGCTTACCAAAGTATCTGTGCGAATGTTCTCGTTGTTCATGACGCACTAAGAGATCTCATTTTGCACCTAACTTGCACACGATTTCACACTACGCACATTAGTCCGAAAGTTTCACTAAAACACTCCACAGGTCTGGCACACTGAAGCATCGGAAAATACTTATCAATGTCGCAGAATTGTTCCGGAAAATCAAAGGCCGGGTGGTCCTTCCGTCTCCCGGGGAAAGCAGCTTCTGATGCTCGCAAATTCCCGTGGCAGACGACGTCCTGGGCATGCTGACTTTGTTTCGGAAATTACTTCGGCGACCGGTGAAAGTTTCTCTCGCTGCTGCCTTCCTAGCGTCGCGACGAGCGGGTTGGTTAGCTGTAGAACCACGACAATAGGAGACGGTTTGAACGGCGTTATCCGGGCGGACTCGCTGTCGGATCGGGCGCCGTTCCGCCTTGTCCAGCGGGCTTCCAACCAAACGATCACTTCGACATTCCTGCATAGGCTATTCTTGAGCAGTCGAGGGTAAAGCACACCCTGTGTAGATGCAGTGTCTTTCTCCAGGCTTATCGTTCTCACACAAATCCTTGCTTTAGAGGAAGAATAACGTAAAAGTTAAAAATAAAAACTAAAGTGAGAATAAAGTTATTTAAAATCGGAGATTACATTCTTGTTCGACTTAGTGGCTTAACGACTCCGACACCAACTATTAATTATTCCGAAAATAAAATAATTGAAAAGAATAACTGATTACGTCACCAAAACACACAAATTTAGCCAATAACGGGACAGGCGACGAAGAGACGGGTAAGGTACAAGGGAGAAGTGATTGACAGGCCCAAAGACAATGTAAAGGAAAGCAACAGGAAGCTCTCAAATAAACAGAGTAGCAAAGAGAAGCAGGGGGCCAAAGGGTCAACTAAAGGAAACGAAACGCAAGACCACCGGAGAAAGATAAACACGAATGAAGAAACAGAGTCTACAGCTAAAGGAATTCGCAAAAATTAAAAAATAAGAGTAAAACAGTGAGAAAGATGGCGAAAAATAAAGAGACGGAAAATTTAAGGACAAAAATAAACAAAAGACTAAAAAAAATCGTGACAGCACAGCAGCGTCTCCCCCCTAGAATATAGTCAACTAAGCCGGCAGCGCTTCCCTTCCCACCCTTTGGTTTGCGGGAATGGACGCGTTGTCGGCCTTATAACCAGCTACAGAAGTCAGAGACTTCAGTTCGTCTTGTGGCATTGAGCCACACAAGGAGTCCTCCAGCCAGGATAAGCGAGAAGCAGAGTTCGACTTGTGGCAGTGAGCCACACTGGATCGCCAGCCGGAGAAGAGAGAGTAGAAGCAGATTGTCTTGTGACAGCCAACCAGATTGGAGCTCCTTCAGCCGAGGAAGAGAAGCAGAGTTCGTTCCGTGGCAGCTAGCCACACAAGAGGGTCTCCAAGCCGGAGAACTGAGAAGAGAGACGGCAGTACGGTGGCAGCCAGCCACAGAAGTGAATCTCCAAGCCTGATTCTCGCCGCCAACCAATACGAGAAAAGCCCGATAGTCTTAGCGGCCAGCCGCCGCCAACAGGTACGAGAGAAGCCCGGCAGACCCAGCAACCAACTACCGCAAACCGGTACGAGAAGTTTACGATTGCCTTCGCAGCAACCCGCCGCTAGCAGTCTATCTCCAGCCGGAGAACGGGAAAGAAGGGAACAGTCCGCCCCCGTAGAAGCAAGCTGAGATTGGGTCTTCCTTCCAGGGAAGCGAAGATCCCCTCGACAACCAGGGCCGCCTTCAGACGAGAGGTTTCAGAGGCCTTCAGACGATCCTCTTAAGACTGTTAGTTTAAACATAAAAGAACCTCAGTGGCACACCAAGGGAAATTTTGGCACCCGAATGGGGATCCAACCGAGACGTTGGAGAACGCAGCAGTGAGAGGATACAATTCAAAAATAGGGATTCGACCGAGAAGTTCCAGCATTTTTGGCACTCAAAAAGGGATCCAACCTAGAAGTTGGAGCACGCAGCAGTAAGAGGATTCGATTCAAAAAGAGAACCAACAAGTCACTGGGGTAACTATCTCCCTAGAGAGGATACGAGTGAGTGATTGAACAGTGATTTATTTTGTTTTGTTAGAATCCGGCAGAGTTGGCGGATATAGTGGAAGATCTCCGACGTTTGTTTGAAGACCTTGTGGTTACTGACGTACTGACACTACCTTGGACAGGGAGCGACATCATGACGAACCCACAAGTGGTTCATATATATTCGAGCACGTTTCTTCCCAAGTTAAATTTCAGCGGTGATAAGGCCGAGAATGTTAAACACTTTATTTTTGAGGTTTCAGAGGTACGAAACTTCAATAACTGGACGACAAGCAGACCTGTTGCCTATTTGAACACTTGTGTAATGTGTACCGCCCGTGCATGGCATAATCAATATCGATTTCAAAATGGAGATGCGACATGGGAGCAAACGATTGCCGAGTTACAGAAGGAATTCCAGCATATTGTTACACTTGAGTATATTTTGGCACATTCACAGAGAAGTGATGAGTCCGTGATGTACCTTTTTTCTCCAGAGAAAATTGATTTGTTTCTCCAGAGTGATTGTGAATTCAAAGAAGAATTTATAGTGAGAAATGTAATCAAAGTTTACAGTGGGAGTTAAGAAGAAAACTAGAGATTACTCTGCCCGAGACAATATCAGAATTGAAGAAACAAGTTCGACGGTATTGTACTTAAGCTCCGGAAGCAAGATTTAGTGAGGCATCCAGTGAGAAAGAAACGTCTGAGGACGAAATGGATAAAAAGAACAGAACTGTGTCAAAAGGAAAGAAGTATCCCATTATGACTACAGTGCCTGTGGAGAAGACATTGAACAGCGGCACAAAAGTTCCCAGTAAAGAATGGAAGTGTTTCCAATGTGGGCAAATAGGATACAGGATAGCCGACTGTCGTAGAAGAAAACCGCAAGTTAGAAGAGGAATGACGCATAGTCATACAATGGATTCCAGAAAAGAATGGAAATGTTTTCATTGCCAGGAAGTAGGACATATAGTAGCCTACTGTCCCGAAAGAGAGGCCCAGAATAGAAGAGAAATGCTATGTTTCGAAGAAGAGGACAATAAAACCGAACCACTACCAGTACCAGTACTGCAGTAGGACTAACTGAAGCCGTATGGTTAACGTCGGTTGGTGAAGTGATTACCATACCAGTTACCCTTAATGAAGTCTCCTTAGAAGCCATAGTGAATACTGGAGCAGGTGTTTCGATAATCAGTATTATCATAGCGCGTAAGCTGGAATTACGAGTAGAGCACATGGCGGCTATGGCATTATCACACATTGGAGGCAGACTCTCAGTAACAATGGCAAGGTGACGATGAATTTGACGACTCAACAACAATGTTCAAAGTTGGGAGCTATAAGTGTAGTAGCAATACCATTTTCACTGTTATTGGGTTGTGATTGGTGTTTAAAGAATAAATTAAAAATTGTCTTCCAAACATAGCTAATGGAAATACCTCTGTAGAAGAAAAACGAAGTGCAGGAAAAATTTGTCTCAAATCTAAGATGATGAACCCAGTATTATTCAATTATGTGCAGTCTCCACCAATAGTGCAAGTGGAAAGCACTTTAATTCAAGAAGAGAGAAAAGACTTGCATAGTCTACTGGGGAAGTATCAGGATACGTTCGCAAAGCCACATGAGCAGTATGGACAGGCGAAAATAGGAGAACACATTGTTGACATCGGCGATGCACGGTCGATTCATCAGGCACCGTATAAAAGATTGCTTAATAAATCTTCTAAATCTTATTTTGGAAAACGTGAGTTGAAGTGTAAGGGCTACTTAGTGAACAAAGATGCATCACGTCAGATCCGGTACAAGAAGAAGTAGTAGAACGTTACCCTAGGCTCACAACACCTCAGGAAGTAAAAAGTTTTGGATCGATTCTGATAGTGGAAAAGACATGAAGAACTTTGCGAGAAAAGCGGAACCTCCTCGTGAATGGACAAAGTGTAGCGTTCCCTTTACGTGGACTCCAGAACTGGAAACGGTGTTTTAAGAAGCTCAAGCCCAGGATAGGCATTTGGCTCATTTGAAGCGGATTTTGACAAAATCAGCAACGAAGGGCAAGAGAGAGAAAATTGGTGCGTGGCTGTATCATTGATGATGAAGTTTTACGTAAACTGCGAAGGAGTAACCAACAACAAATAAAACTCATAGTAGTGCCTCCACAGTTAAGAAAAGCAGTCCTGCAGATGTATCATGATGACGCCATCGCGGGACCTATGGATATAGAGAACAAACATCAAAGAATAACTGCAAGAAACTATTGGCCTAGAATGACTAAAATGATAAGCGATTATGTGTCTGCATGTAAGAAATGTCAGAGTAGGCGAATTCCTGTTCCAAGTCCAATGACTCCTTTACAGCCACAACCAGTGAGAAGACAGTATCAGTTACGGCATGATTACCATATAGGACAGAAAGTAATGGTAAAAATGTCTTGACGAAGCATAGGCTTAGCCGAAAAGTTAGGACCCGCTATCGTTAAGCAGAGAGTAGGCGTCAGTACGTATAAAGTTAGGGAAGAAGAGAAGAAATCGTTAATGCAGAACGACTTTCTCGCTTCCGAGAAGAAGACTAGTGTGTGTGTGTAGGGACTTATAACCAGCTGCAGAAGTCAGAGACTTCAGTTCGACTTGTGCCAGTGAGCCACACTGGATCTCCAGCAGGAGAAGAGAGAGTAGAAGCAGATCGTCTTGTGACAGTCAACCACATTGGAGCTCCTTCAGCCGAGGAAGAGAAGCAGAGTTCGTTCCGTAGCAGCTAGCCACACAAGAGGGTCTCCAAGCCTTAGTCAGAATTAACGACCCTTTACCCAAAATGATGCGTTTTAGGTCGGAGGATCTTCATGGTGCAGCATTCGAAATAACACAAAAAGAAAAACAAAAACTAAGAATCCACACCACAATCAAGTGCAAGACATCACCAAAAGAAAAACAAACAAGGACTACCAAATCAAAAAAAAACAAAAAAAACATACAAACCACTAAGCTTTAAGATTTTATAATAAACAAATAAGCTTCAAGATGACATACAAATAAATAAGAAAAAAAAAAAAATTAAATTTAATTCCAACACCACAAAATTTAAAATCCAACTCCAATAGGGTCTCCAAGCCGGATAACTGAGAAGAGAGATGGCAGTACGGTGGCAGTCAGCACAGAAGTGAATCTCCAAGCCGGAGAATCGCCGCCAACAAGTACGAGAGATGTTCGGTAGTCTTAGCGGCCAGCCACCGCCAAAGGTACGAGAGAAGCCCGATAGTCTTGCGGCCAGCCGCCGTCAACAGGTACGAGAGAAGACGCGCAGACCCAGCGACCAACTACCGCAAACCGGTACGAGAGGTTTACGATTGCCTTCGCAGCAAGCCGCCGCTAGCAGTCCATCTCCAGCCGGAGAACGGGAAAGAGGGGAACAGTCCGGCCCCCTAGAAGCAAGCTAAGATTGGGTCTTCCTTCCAGGGAAGCCTTCAGACGAGAGGTTTCCAGCCGAAGCCATCATAGAAAGATCCTCATAAGACTGTTAATTCAAAAATAAAAATAAAAGAACCTCAGTGGCACACCAAGAGAAATTTGGCACGCCAGAAATATTCTTAATAGAATTTATTTTCCAGCTCTGAGATTATCCACGTCTAATTACACTTTGAATGCCCGTTCGTCTTTTAAGTTTTAAAAGAACCAGCATCTACTTGCTATAGACTCACCACGGGTTCCTGGGATCTCTTGCTGTAAGTCATCATTTAACATCTCTGCTTTTTCACAGATGATTGATTCTGAAATTCTGTCAGCATCATTTGCTGCTCTGTCATTCACATCAATAAGAGATTTGACATATCTTCAATCGTTTGTGATCTTCTAGTAGCAAGAATTTTCACACCTCTTTTAATCGTTACCTTGTTTTTTAATATTTACAAATTATAGAGCTCGGCATAATAAATTTTCTAGCTAAATTGGAAACACTTTGTCCACTTTCGAATCTGACGAATATAGAGGTTCAACTGTATTGTTGTATCTTTCGATTGAAAACTTATTAGGAAATGGAGTAGTACTGAAAACGTAATAACTGAGTGATTTGCTGGTCACGCTTTTATAGAAATATAGGATACAAGATACTTAGTATTTTCATCAACGTAGTGTGATGGTTTAAAATTGCGAGTGACCGAAACACAGGTAGAAGATGTGAACAAACTGGCTACAATCCAAAGAACTCTTTGTAAAATAAAACTATAGAAATTAGTTGAGATTTAAAAATAAAGCAATTAATAAAAAATAAAAAAAACATTCAAACTTTGAGAATTTAAAAATTAAAAAAAATTAAAAGATGAAAGTTTAGTCCTAAACTAAGGCCAAAAAAATAAAATAAAAATTACTCGGTGCAGTATCGTTAATAAAAGAACTAAACATCACCATTCCTGTTCAAAATACATGAATGCTGATATTCAGTTCTTTGTGAGTTCACATATTTTCAAAATACACAACAACACAGTTTGTATTCTTATCATCACTGAGAGAAGTAAAAAATTTATCAAGAAAGAACAAGACAACTGTCATCACTGTTGTTTCCCCCGAAAGGCTTTCAGTTGATATTTCGCAGTTTAATTGGTCTTTCATTTCTGTTTTTATCTTAAAGAAATTCAGTTGAAATAAATTAGAATTTATAAAGTTGAGGGAATATTCATTCTTTATATTGCAATTTTTTTCTTATATTGTTTTTATTTTTAACGATGATTTTTAAGGCTTAAAAAAAAAATATTTTTTTATTTTCAAAATTCAATAAATCACTATCGCATGAACTTAAAACGCTTGATTTCGAGATGTCTACAATTTTAATTTATTTGTTGCCGAATTATTTCGTAAATTTTCAAATTATTAGATATTATTCGCAGAATATATGTTTATTTTCTTATTTTACTTTTTTATTTTTTTAAAAAAGTAATTTATAAAATAGAAAATTATTCGTCCTAAATATTCATCTGTCGATTTCTATATATTTTTAGAATAAATTTAGTTTTCTTTATTGATGTTTGTAGGTGTGGGAGTGAGGATATATTTATTCTAAATCTTGTGATAACATTGTATCTTTAAGGCTATATGAAATCTTGAAAATTAAAATTATTTGAAGCGAATTTTGGTATAAACATAATAATTGAAGACAAAAGTCATTTCAGATATGCAGAACGAATTGAAAGGTGTCCCTTTGAAAAGGTTCCTCACAACTTCCTTAACATTTGCTATAATTTTTCCTTGTAGGTTGTATTAACAGTAAAATAAAAGATGGAAAAGTGATATTCCATAGATCCCCATTAATCTAGTTTTTTTAGTAATGGAATCTGTAATTAGAAAATATTCTGTTGTTTCATTATCCATAAATGGATAAAAGTGAGTTCCTTCTATCCTAGTTCTTTTAAAGAAGTGATGATGAAAGGGAATCAGTTGGACGAAGACTGAGTGCGTTTACCTTTTCCTGTGTGATTGAATATCTTTTCTCCTCAATCTCTCCTGATAACGTTTGAATCGCTAAACGTATTTTCTTCAAAGAAACTATGCCTGTAAAATTTTCATTCTATATATGTAAGGTTTCTTCCTTTCCATTTCATTTAATAAAACATGCTATCAACTTTAACGATTTATTTCTAATCAAAAAGCACTAATAGTTTCTCAAAATTGTTAATTTATCTCAAGGTATAACCTGTTTTATAATTCCTTTACATCAATCCAACTTTTTTTTTCGGAAAGTTTTGTATTTTAAAATTGAATTTCTTAAAGACATCATCGAAGTATCTTGCTGTCACTAGTCATTTTTTTTTGTTTCTCTCCAAAAAGAAGTAACCAGTTTCTTTTAAACATCTGAGAATAGATTTATTTCGCCTCTCGTATCTGAGAGATGAAAAAAGATTTAAAAGTGTTTTCACAATTACTTTAGTTAAAATCTGTAGGATTTAATTACCTTATTTAATCTATTTTCACAAAAGCTACTTTAGTTAGATTAGATTAGATTACTGGTGAATGTGGGTGGCTTGACAGCCGAGCACGTCGACCTGAAAGATCTTTTGTGCTTTCCCACGGAAAGAAGGACAGACGGAGAGAAAAACTGAGAAATGCAGGGGAAACGGGAGAACCCCGGGAAAACCTGCCCAGCGCGGATCGCCACCATCAACGAACCCACATGAGAACCGAACCCGGTCCTCAGAGGTGAGAGGCCAGTGTCTTAGCGACATCGCCAACCGCGCGGCCTTACTTTAGTTAAGTTCTATTTCAATGAAATGTAAATTAAATAATTGTTAACAGAAGATAATTTCCTTGTTACAAGAAAAGAAAAAGTTGTATACAAAATATTTATGAATTTCCCAAACACCGTTAATATTTATATCGACATAAAATTTGCTTTAGTTTGAGATAATTTACTATTGCGTTGATGACAATTTTTCATTATTTATTAAAACACAAAACAAAAAAAAACACAACTGGAAATCTTATTTCGATCCTTAAAAGGCTAATGTTTTATTGATGTTCTATAAAATGTTAAATTTAAATACATTTTATTAATTGAAAAGAAGGAAAAGAATTAAAAATTAGATTCATTTTTTTTCTAAAATTAAGTTAAGTATCTTATGCTTAACAACTATTTAACTGTCTAACAAAAATCA
>JAFIDM010056387.1:0-19391 GCA_023159025.1 Thereuonema tuberculata | reverse complement strand
CTCAACTGTTTCCAGTGACATCCTTCCAGGCGATCGACTTCGATCCCCTCTGTCAACCGCCAAGATTTCTCCTGGCGGGTCTCTCCCGCTTCCGGGGACTCTCCGGTTTCCCTACTGCTTCTGTCATGCCTGCCCCATGGCACGTCTTCGTGGCCTCCCGCTAAGACCCATTCAGTTGGGTATATGGCTTTCTCCTTTGTTGTACTGGATAAGGGCAAATCTTGTAAAATGTGTGCTAAGCTAGAGGGGGATGTTTGTGGAGGACCCTGAAACATAAGAGGTATCTGTGCCGAGGATCTGGAGTACGCGAAAGCAACAGAAGAGGATCAGAACTTCGATCAAATAAAAGATACACAAAGTGAAGGTTTGTCAGAAAATGTGGATTTTTAAATACTTAACCACCCATTTATTTTTACTTAAACCATCACTTACTGTTATTTCTAGGTAATTACTATATTTGCTTTAAATAAAGAACTTAAAGCAACAACTAAAAAACTACGAAGACTGAAAAGAAGAAATGATGATTTGTTTTCTTTTAAAAGGCTTTATATATTTTAAGTAAAAAATAATAAATTACTTTATAAAAATTTATATATAAATTTATATTTATATGCGTGTTGTATTGAGTATCACAGCCTTCTGGAGTTGTGTATAAGTGTTTTGGTGAAGTCCCAGTGTGCTGAGACTGTGGTGCAATGTTTGAGGCACCAGACCAGTGGCGGACAGGACGATGGGTACAACACGTACTCGGTCCTGCCTCCACTGCTTCTGGAGCTCGTGTGCTAGGTCTGTATATTTACTGATCTTGTCTGCGTGAGTTATTCTTGCTGATAGGCACTGCAATATCAATGAGATAGGTCTGTTTGTTTACTTTATCAACAAGTGTGATGTCAGTTCTGTTGTGATGTATGGTTTTGTCTGTGTGAATGGGGCGATCCCAGTACAGCTTATATGAGGGTGACTCTAATACGCTTTGTGGTATTACTTGTAGTACGGGACCATGTTATTAATAAGTTAGTGTATGTGTGCTAGCTGTTGATGAACAATCGACGCTACCTAATTGTATCGGTGGAGGTAAACTGTTTGGGAGAGAAGGGGACAACGTGATATTATGTGGTCGATCGTCTCATGCGTAGTGTGGCATTTCCTGCATCTGTCGTCATGCGTGTTTGCATCGTGTAGAATGTGTTTCTTGTAGTTGCGTGTGGAGATGACTTGGTCCTGTATTGCGATCATGAACCCTTCGGTCTCCCCAAACAGCTCGCCACTCGTCAACCATCAGTTCGACGATTCCATGTCGACATGAGGCTGGCTGAATTCGTGGTGATATCTGCCATGGAGTTCCTTACGTGCCCATGATTGACGCAGCTGCTGAGTGTGGGTGTCAGGGTTGTGAGTGTTGGAGAAGGGTTTTCAAGGTCCAGGGGTGTGAGGTGTGTGTCAGCCTTGACAATGGTTGAGTATAGTGAAGAGTGTTGTGCTCTTTGGGAGAAATGTTCCCTAAGTGTCTGTACTTGTTTTGCATGTAGGGTGATGAGGTTATTGAGTCCTTGGCCTCCCTCCTTGCGGGGAAGAGTCATCCTTTACGCAGTAGAATGGGGTGGTGCATGTTGTGTGTTTCGTGAATGTAGTGCGTGTTGTACGTTGTAGTGCTTCGAGTTCGGTTTTTGTCCATGGAATTATGCCGAACGAATATGTTAGTGTGAGGACGGCAATAGTGTTAATGGCTTTAATTTTATTTCTGGCGTTGAGTTGTGTTTTGAGTATTGTTGTGAACGCGAGCACAGTATGTTTTTGATGTTTGCGTTGTCAATGACGCGCGCTTGCTGGAAGCCCTGGTACTTGTAGGTCACTCCCCCTTCCATGGATTGGATGGCCAACCCATGATCCAGTTCAAAACCCTCCAAATTCGTAGTCTTCCCGCGTGTTATATGTAGCTTGCGGCGTTTGTCGATTCCAAATTTCATCCCAATGACTTTGGTGAATTGTGTGGTGACTTGTAGTAAATTAATAAGTTGTGCATTGTTTGTGGCGTAGAGTTTAATATATTCCATCTGGAGTAAGTGTGTGATTTTGTATGGTGTCAGAGTGCCTGAGGTAAGCCTACAACCGTGTTTTGTGCTACCTAGCATGTGGCTTAATGGATTCAAGGCGAGGCAGAACCAAAGAGGACTCAAGGAGTCTCCCTGGAAAATACCTCTCCTTATGGGAATGGGGACTGTAGTGATGGAGGTGTTGGAGGTGCGTAGATGTAGTGTTGTGTTCCAACTCTTTATCGTGGCATCTAAGAATGCCGTGATCTTGGGATGTATTTTGTAGATATGAAGAGTGTGTAGGAGCCAGGAATGAGGGACAGAATCAAATGCCTTCTTGTATTCGATGTATGCGATATTTAAGTTCTTATTCTTCGCGCGCGCCTGGCGCAGGATTACAGAGTCAATAAGGAGTTGCTCCTTACAACCCTGGGAATTCCTTCGACAGCTCTTCTGCTGTTCGGAAAGAATGTTATGTGTCTCGATGTGTGTGTAGATCTTGCCTGCGAGGCAGGAGGTGAGGAGTTTGTATAGTTGGGGAGGCAAGTGATTAGACGGTAGTTAGCAGGTTGCGCTGTTTCATTGTTCTTTTTATTCTTCTTCTTCTTCTTATAATTATTATTAGGGGGGGGGAGCAATCAGTATCAATAATAGGGGGCAAAAGAATTTTACAATGGCTTAGGTGGGGCATAGCACAAAAAAGGTTGGGAAACGCTGCTTTAAACAGTAAAAACTCCAAACAGATTCGATAAACTTTTCCTACATCATCAAATGAAAGTTTGTGAGCTTCAACTGACATGTAAAAACCTGTTCACGTTCACTGATGTATTATTCCGAACGGATGCTACCATCCGCCGAATATCGGCATAAAACAATTCGCTCATTTCTAATAACCAATCAACTTGTGTGAAATCCATATGATGGCGCTAATCACAACAGAGTGCCTTTCGAATTTTGTAGATATCCTTGGACCACACTTGTGTAGCAGGACCATAGTTGCGTGGTTTTACGGTAGCTATTTTTTCAAAAGACAAGATGGCGGCCTTGGCACTACTTTTAAGATATGAATTTTAATGTTTTCAATAGTGAAAAATAGAATGAAGTTTGCAGGTAAGCCTATTTCAAAATGGTTTTGCACGATCTTTTTCTAGCAAGATCAGGCGCCACTCTCTCCCTGCAATTTGAAAATAGCACTAAAAAAATACATTACATCAATTATTCCATTTCCAGCTACTTCAGGATAAAAAAATTAATTTGTTAGCTGATTGAGATTAATTTGATTTAGCACTTTTCTGTTAAAGATTGGATATTAAATTCACAAATAAGTAACATGAGTTTCTTTGGTTCCTCTCTTAATTGTTTTACCAATCCGAGGATACTGGTAAGGTTGAAACAAGATCTAAAGAATAATGACATTTCCTTCAGTGATTTATTCCATTTTTATTTCTGAAAAGCTTTTAACTCATTAATCTTTTGATTTTTACAGTAAATGTACGCTCAGCTTTGTATGCGTAGTGGATACAAAGCAGAGCTGGGAGCTCATTTCAAGAAATGAAGGGGTGAGGGTGGAGATCAAATAATCGTACTCTAGTTTTCAGTTTGTCTTAAGGGAAAGGTAAAAGGCTTAGGTAATTAAAAAAGCTAACACTAGATGGCACTACAAGCAATGACGTCACGTCTTTATTCTCACCCCTTCTTTTATTAAATTAAAAATAAAAAGTATCACTGTCGTTTCAGAAAGACATTTCAGGGATCAGTTTTTAGGGATGTGAAGAGTAGAGAAGATAATAAGTGGGCGTATGCTTTCAGTTTGGACCATAAATGAACTGAATATCAAAGGAGAATGGGCAGATCTGCCCCATCCCTGTACAAGATATATACCTACAGAAAGATCTCCTTAAATAGAACATATTTTATCATTACGACTCGTCTCAATTATTAGTCCTGTTATATAAGTCTAGATATGACGTTTGAGTCATTGATTGTGGTGAATGTGGGTGGCAGGGAAGCCAACCACCTACAGGCGGGAAGTGCTTGGCTGTAGATGTTTGGCTTCCCTGCCACCCACATTCACCACAATCAATCAATCACACTGTTAATAATTTTATTATATTTATATTTATTATATGTAATTAATAATTAATATTATCATTTATTTCAAGTAAATAATAATTATTTACAATGTAATAAATGAAAATTATAGTTATTGTTGTTAAAAATAATTATTAAATGATAATTAATTAATAAATCCGGGAATTCAGATGTCAACGAGATAAGTCATATCTAGACGTATATAACTCCGAAAAGGACTAATAATTGAGACGAGTCGTAATAATAACACATGTTCTATGTAAGGAGATCTTTCTATAGATATATATATATTACCACTATACAGGGTGGGGCAAATTCCCATAGGGTTTGCCCATTCTCCTTTATTAGAAATCCATCCACCGTTTTATTGTGATGCGCTTATAGACAAAACGGACAAAAAAAATGTTCAGTTGGAGTAGTGAGATTGCGCATGCTCAGTAATGAAGTCAATGATAATTAATACAATAATTATCTGTGAATCATCAAATATTGCTAAAATTCTTCTTAAAACAGTCCTGAGGTAAAAAGTCATTTGATAATCGATAATTCTAGATAACTAAAAGACAGGACGACCACGAAGACATTGGAAACAACGCGGAAAGAGAATCAACCTTGTTTTGTCATCAAGGCCTTTCGATGGTTTCAGAGATAATCAAAGTAGAAGGGTTAACCGTCATTATGAAATCAGCAGAGACATCATCTCGAGGAAAAATTTATGAATCTTTGCACAATCCAATACAGGTTAATGCTATTTCCAAGAAATACTGATGGGGATCTTGAGGAAAGAACAAGTTTACAAGAGCTTCTTTTGATTGAGGAAATTATTTTACAAAGTAAGTTTTTATATCATAATGGAAATGACTGATAATCACAAAAGCTGAGACTATGCTAAGAGTATTTGTGTTTAAAATAAGCCTCTAAGTGCTACAGTTTTTAAAGTGAATTCCAAGGTTTGTTTGCATTAGAAAGAATCCATTAATGCTCGTACAGTCAGTGCGGGGAATAATGATTCTCCCAGAATGCAACACAGCTTATAGATTGAGCTCTCCTGGCCGACCGCTAACATTGAAAGAGAAGAGGTCGCTTCTCTTCTCTTAACTGTAAATAAAAGATCTTGAAAGAACTTAAAACCTACTTTCCTTACATGTTGTCTTTAATTGTTTTTAAACAATAAACAATATTTGTTGAATACCAATAGATATTTTCTGAGAGAAAAAAATATAATTCAATCCGCTTTACTTACTAAGTTGCTGAAATCCGATTATTTTTAATCATACCAAAGCACGTGGAATTAGAGGATTAGTAAAAGACTTATAATCGTTGTTACACATCATTGTTTCAGTTCTAAGCTTTTTCTATAGGAAATTTTGATCCACAAAATTGCACAAAACTGCTAAATTCTCGATAAAGATCCACAGAGAGAAAAAATTCAAATATCAAAGTCAGAGGGATTCTTATCCTTAAATGTTACCAAGAAGAGCCTTTTCAATTCAGAAGCTATAAAGACAGAACACACACACAGACCTATTGAGCATTTGTTGATCTTAAATTTTCTAGCAGATTTATAATAAAAAATCATCAATGCATTCAAAAACATTATTTTTTTAAAAAAAAGTTTTATAATTACGTTTGATTTTTATGTGTGTCAGTGAAATAGTGTTAAAGAACTGTGAAATATAGACAGTTTGTGATCAGATACTGTTGTGATTGGATACATCTATGTACTTAATAAACTGACAACTTAGTGTATATCATATATCTCGTATTTTTCTTACTTTATCTTTCATTTATATCAATTTTTTAAGAAGAATATCAATTGTAATTCTAATTAATCCGCAATTTTCTGAGGATTACCTAATAGTATCCTTTTTGTTCTTTAATCTAGAGGAAAATTTATTCCAATTACAGAAATGTACAACTATAAGGATTAGTGACACTAGAGCTCTTTTTCTTGCTTTCATTGTTGGAAAAACATCTTCGCAAAAGATCAAGGCTACATTGAACAATATCATATACAGTAAGTGCTTCAATTATTCCATAAGAAAAAGTGTAGATTTAAATATGAAACACATGTAAATTTTCTCTTGGTTTAAATAAGTGAGAAAATTGAATCTGATGTCAAATGCAAATTGAATAAAAAAAATTGTTGATTAAGTCATTTGATAGTACAGTAATAAGAATTTAATAACAACGATTGGTTCGATTACTGCGAGCACGGAGCAGTGCAACAGTATAGTGCGCCTACAATCAAGTGCGTGACACTAATTCAATAAAGAGGCAGACGATACTGCATTGTTGGACAGACGGATGAATGATGTTTAGTCTCTTGGTGTTAACTCCAAAGTGAAGAAATGATGAGATCGGATCCAGGGAGAATGAAGAAACCCTTACGATATAAGATGAGTATGATTTCGTCCTGCCGAAAAAGAGATTCCGGACTAAGAAAATTCACTGTAGTTTATTTGAGTATTGTCAATATTAATATACTTGTGATATTTATAGGGATGAATCTTTCGTCTGAAGTAACAACATGGAGGAATGCATTTTCGAACACTCGTCCACCGTGTTGAATGGATTCAACTCTGGAAGAAAAGATAAATACAACGAGATTAGACAGTAAACCATGGTGTACTAATTGCAAGAGTCTAAGTAAGTGACTATTTAAATTAGTGTAAATATTATTCAGGATAACTGAACTCAGTTACCGATACAGTGTAGCGAACCTACGATATGAAACTTTAATAGACTACAGGAACAACAAGATTACTTTAATATTTAAAGATTGATGAACTTTGAGAACTGTAGAATTTTCTAATACGAACTTAGAACGTTGATAAATATCGAGAAAGTTAAATATTGAAGGAATACTTAATTGTGTAGGCATTTATCGTATGTCAGATAATTTGCTGAAGGATTATTTTAGTGAACGCTTACGATAGTTATTATAACTTTGTAATTTGTTTGAAGATCATGCCTATGTAAGTTAATTATGCAATAGTATTATTATAAGACTAGCCGGGTACCGTCGCTTCGCTCCGGAACCCTTGCGTAAAAAGCATTAAAAAAAAAAAATTATTTAGTTAGCAAATTAATATTGAGATCGGAGAATATACGACTTTCCAGCCCGTTGTGCCCTTCTCCACTTAACTCAGGTGCATTGCGGGTTGGCGCCACACACCTGGGGTTGCCGCCATACACTTCATCGTCAGTTTGCCAGATTATTCCCTATCCCGAATTTCGAAAAATCCGGTCTTATTCCTTGTCTACATCATAAAGGAAACCTCTGTGCAAAATTTCAGCTTTCTAGGTCCAAGGGTTTGGAGTGGGCGTTGATGAGTCAGTGAGTGAGTGAGTCAGGACTTTTCTTTTTATATATGTAGATTTTCATGAATTTTGTTTTGTTAACATCATTGATTAGTTCTTTATAGATTATATTTGGATGTGTTATTTTCTCATTTTCAATTGTTATCCGATTCTTTCTTTACATATTATTCCTGGTGTTTTGATATCATGTTTATTTATGAAAATATGATCTATATTTGTTTTCGTATTTCCATGAATTGTACAGTTTCTTGTTGTTCCGTAAAGACGATTTTTGAAACCATTATTGCACATAAGTTTTACGTATTTCTGTACTACATTGTTTTTATTCATTTTGAAAATATCTATATTTACGTCGCCAATCAGTATAGTTGGACAGTTGTTTAATATATTTTCATTTTTTATGAATAGATTCTCTATTTCAGTAACATTTTAGTAATTTGTAATTTAGCATTTTGCTTACAGAATGACAGACAGAATAACGTTTTATAATATACGTTTTTATAATATATAATAATAATAGCCGGGTACCGTCGCTTCGCTCCGGAAGCCTTGCATATATAGCATTCAAAAAACAAACTTTATTTATTTAGCAAATTAATGTTGCGATCGTCGGAGAATAAACGACTTCCCAGTCTGTTGTGGCTTCTCCGAATAACTCGAATGTATTGCGGGTCGGCGTCACACACCGAAAATTCACATTTTTGCATGTATCTTGCAAATGCTGAAGCATTTGTGAATAAGTGATATATCGTTCGGTAGAACTTTCAAATACCAACATTTTCTCAATATAATGTTTTCTTCCATCTTTTTTTACTTTTCGTTTAAATTGAGAAAAAGTCAAAATTTGACCCTTTAAAAGGCGCCATCTTGGAAACCAAAATCTTTTTTCGAAAGATTTTTGTAGCATTTTGTTTGTCTTAAAAAGCTCTACATTTTATCCATTTACATGACTGATCTATCTCTTATAGTTTGGTCACAAAATTGGAAAAACGTAAAGTCTTATGACAGACAAAATAACGCTTTTATAATATATAATTTATTTTAGTTCTAGAAATTTTTGATTCTGTAAATAATAACTCTCAATTTATTTTCTTAAAAAAAAAATCAAAATATAATAATAAAACAACTGTTCAAAATCTACAAAAAGTACTATAGGTTGTGTGATTAGTATAAATATAGATAAATATCCCAAACGATAAAAAGTTAGTCAAAGTTACTGATGTAATTTTAACTACACTTTTTATCATTCGCGATATTTATCTACCTTATAACTAAATCCTTATAAACATCGGATTTTTAAAATCTTGTTATTTTTGTTGACAAGCAGGAAATAGTCATGTTACGTAAACACATGGTTGTACATATAAGATTATTAGTTATTCAAGTGGGATATAGGATTTTAATGTCTTTCTAAACAATACCAACAATAATAAACCTTCAATATAGTGAATTATCTGGTTCAAGTAGTCCATTATAGTATTCATTGTAGACATTAAAATAATATCTTTGAAATTTTATTTTGAATCTAGTTTTAATTTGAATTCCATTTGAAATTCAGCCGAAGTCGACAGTAGTGAGAAGCATATTCATAGTCAAATGGAAAGATCTCCTCAATACGACGGTGGAGAAACATCCCAATCACACTTTTCTTCAAAGAAAGTCAGAGATTAAAATAGATGATTTTTTTTTTCTTGTCTGCTCATTTCAACCGAATGATATAAGAACTGAAAATAAAGTACACCTAAGAAAAACTTTTTACTGAAATAGCAATATCTATAGATATTTACAAAAGTCAAAGTTTGTATGTTCTGCACATAGTTTTATACTCTTTGACTGCTGTGAACCAAATTTTGCATAATTACTCTCTGCTAACCTGCGGGAAATATAGACTACCTTGGGATTTCATATAAGGGATTGAAAAGGGGTGAAATCCTTGAAATAGCGCCAAATTTGGACCTGGTGGCAACAATGGGAACTACAGAAGTATTGCTGTACAACAATTGGAAAAAAAATTGTTTTGCATAATAGCGCCACATAGCAACGTGGTGGCGACAATTGGAACTTAAATGCATAAATCTCTTGTGCATTTTCTTTTTAGGGAGGACGAAATTTGACATGAGTGTTCTTTGGCGAAATCGAAACAAAATTGATTTATGACTTTCGTAGTAGCCAGCGCTGCGTTTTTTCATTATGAAACATAATGGCAACCTGCTGCCCTAAAAGAATAGGTTCCTCGAAATTGAGGCAATATTAACGTAAGTAAAACAAATGCCACATTTTTGAAATATCCTGAAATTTTTGAAAAACACTAGATTGAAAAAGATGTTCTAAGCTCATTTTTTAAAAGCCATGACTTCCGCAACAGCCCACATATAATTTGAATGATTAAGCCAAATTTCGTTAAAATAAAAGAAAATAAAAAATTGATTTACCAGTTTCAACAATAACAATAACGAATGTCCAACAGCCAATACCAATAATCCTATCTGGACAACAATGAAGGCACGTGCTTCGTCATTGTCCCCCTTCTTCTTGAGTAGTGAGCGAGTGGCTACACAGCCGAAATTATGTAAAAACCGAGGTTTTACAAACTCTCTGATAAATTTTGACGCATGAATTTCATGCATTTCAGTATAAACTTCATTTATGCGGGAAAGAAAATTTCAATACGCTGATAATAATTGTGTAATCGCGATCCGTCGCGGTGAAGTGAGAAGAATATTCGAGACGCCATCTTTAAACATGGGCGTGACGTCATGACTGACGAGTTCCAACGCTGCACTGTGATTGGTTATTTCAAATTACAAATTTACAAAGGTCCGTATAACTTTTGCCTATTAATAGGATGATTTCTTTTTTATCCATATCAGGACATCTGTTGTGGACATCAGGATTTGTTTGTAACCCGTACGAAGAACGGGTAATTCAGCTAGTTAATTTATGAAAAAATATGTTTAACTCGGTAGTAATACGTCCTGCAATTACTAATTTCCTGAAATTTCTAAAAAAAAATTAGTTTCTAAAACAGAATCACTAGCAATCCAATAAATTATAGACGTATCTTCAAGTCATATTTTTTTTTTTTGTTAAAATTTTGTGAATTTGTATATATAATTGTCTTCGAAAGATAGGATTGCACATTAAAACTATCTTAAAGGAAATGTTGAAATAATTTTTATTTATACTAGAATTATCGGTTTTATGAAGATAGCCTTTCATCGTTTCAAATTGCTTGAACAAATTTCTTTCTGTTTCTCTAATGAAACAGAAGTTTATAGATTTTTTTAGCTAGTTAGAATAATTGTGATATATCAGAGTATCGTATAAATTTGCGCTTACATTTAAGGAGGTTTGTTGTAATAGATAACAGTGGCGTAACGAGATTATGGTTTTGGGTGAGGTGCAACTGTACTTGGGGAGTTACATTAGGCCTATTTAAAACTAAATTTTTTCAAAGATAACTTTGCAAAATAATAAGATACAGACACCTCTCCGTGCTTTAATAAAGGTTTTCTTCTCGTTCTTTCTTTATTTTTTGAGTAGGGGGTGATGGTTTAAGCTCTCTTAGCCCCCTCCGTGGTGCGCCACTGATAGACAATGTAAATTATTTTACATCGAAAGTAGATTTTAAGATACCATTATTTCTTTTTTCTATTTTGATTTTCTTTGTTCAAATAAGGCCTTTTTTTTATGTTTTGAAAATTATTTTATTTATCCAAAGTCAAATTATAAACAATATAAAATATAAATCAATTCTATATCACAAGAGGATTCAGTTGTCATAGATCTTGGTTCCTTGATTCAGCCATTTAAGTAAAGGCAGGTTGGTCTTATGAGGTTACTTTTTACTCTTGGGTTTACAGATCCCTGCAAAAATAATAAATAAAAAAATATATTACAACCATGATAAAAAAATATTACAATGTTGAAAAATACATACTCATAATAATTTTGTAATAAAAAAAAATACATTTTTGAATGAAATAAACAAAATTATTTCGTATTAATTACTTAATTTTGCTGGGTTTTTTTTTTCCCTCAGTCGAATTTAAACAATTCACTTTGAATTTTTTCTCGTGTTGGAAATTCCTAAATAGCAATTGGTTAATCTTTTAATTGTTATTACGGTAAAGGCGTTCTAATAAGATCTGATTCCGGTCTTGGCATTTCACTTTAAGATTTTAGTACAATCCTTGATAGGGCCAAGTAGCCGAGCGGTAAGGGCACTTGTCTGAGGGTTGGAGGTGGCGGTTCGATGGCGGTGGCGGATTCGGGGATTTTTCCACGCTGCAAACTGGTCCTAGGGTCTACCCAGTCCTCTGTAGAATGAGTACCGGGTTTCTTTCCCTGGGATTAAAGGCGGGTGGGCGTCGGGCTGACCACCCAACCTCAACTTAGTCCCGTTGGTCATGAAGCGCCGGGAGCCTTACCACCGGGGACCCCAAGGGCCTGCATAGACCTGTAATGGGATAGTTTAACTTTTAACAGTCCTTGATATTGTGTTAACAGTAAAATTACTTCCATCTCAGGCCAATCGTAGAATACTTTCAGCAAGATTGTGTATATTTCATTAGCTTTTTATTACATTCACATGTATGTTTATTACTGTAATCTGCATCTAAAACATGAAAAATACATCTTCAAAATAAGATATACCAAATAAACTTCAACATGTTCAAACAGTAGATTCCAATATTTCGTTTTATTTCTAAAACTTTCTGAAGGTTCCGAATCAAAAGATATAATACATGTATAATACGTTTTTGAATTTCTAAGTCTACAGGACTTTGGTGAAGTGATTTCTTTCATTATGCGTAGAACTCTACGGACTACATGTATTATAATTTTGATTGTTTTATTGTGATAGACTTTCTTTATTGTTTATTTCATTCTAAATTTCTCTTTCTGCTTATTTTATATTTTTTATTTTATTTTGAATCGTTCTATATTCTTCGGAACCTTGAGAAAGTTCTAGAAATAAAACGAAATATTGGAATCTACTGTTTGAAGATGTTGAAGTTTATTTGGTATATCTTATTTTGAAGATGACGTTTAACGATATATGTTTTTGAATGAAAAAATACAAGCAACAACGAAGCCAATAATCTTCCAGTTCATAGGGTTTGTTCCAGGCTGAAACGGAAAAACCCATTTTTTCCCTTACAAAAAAAAAAAAGAAAAAAAAAAAAGAAAATGTTTACACAAATAATTAATATTCAAATAATAGACCTCAACTCCAATAGTGAACTCTACATCTGTAGGTAGTTTATGAATTTAAATTACTAATCTATTATCATAAAGAAAGCAAATTATATAGTTTTCTATAATAAATCTCAACAATGAAAGACATTTTACTACCAAATAAATATATAAATTAAAAAATATACAAGAACGAAGTTGAAATTATAATAAATTCTGAAAAGTAGTTATTCAATGAAAATTACAGATCAAATTCTGTTTTTAATTATTATTATTTATTGTAATTTTTATTAATTGTTACTTTTTAATTATTTAACTTACTAAAATTTTTAAATTTATTTAGGTAGCAATTTTAAGTATATAGTTCTTAACGCACCAAACCGAAAAAAAAATGAAAAATTATAAATTTTTATAAAATAATTTATTATTTTTTTTATTTAAGATATATATAAAAGCCTTTTAAAAAATAACAAATCATAATTTCATCTTTTTAATATATAAATATAGTATTTTTTTTTTTTTAATTCTTGTTGAAAGCAAATACAGTAAACTCCCAATTATCCGCGGACCTCTCCTGTTTCTTTTTTTTTTTTTACTATACAATTAATTACGGAATTAACTCAAATTTTAACTTTAATTTTTAAAATCTAGAATAAGGTAAACAATAAAACAGGCACATTTAGCAACGTCCAAGTAGGGGGTTTTCGTGTTTCGACACGAAAAAAAAACAAAGACAATTAACCGATTTTTTTGTTAAAAAGTAAGAAAGTAAAATAAAATAAAATAATTGTTTATAATGTATGTACCGCCATTTTAATGTAAATAAAACATGTTAAAAGCATTTTTGTGTTGTTTTCGTCCTTTTTCATCCTATTTCGGATTATCCGCGGAATTCGCTTTTCCGCGATTGCCGCGTCACCCAAATCCGCGGATAATCGGGAGTTTACTGTATAGTAATTATGTAAAATGTAACAAAGTGGTTGTATTTTAAAATTCACATTTCCTCACAAACCTTCTCTTTGATCCATGCTAAGATCATCAATTATTTCTGGGGGTTTCACGCACTCCAGATCCTCGGCACAGATACCTCTCATGTTCCAGGGTCCTCCACATATTTCTCCCTCAGTTTTAGCACACACTTGACAACATCCGCGCGTCCAGAACAGTACCTCGTTCGCACTTAGGAGGTGGAGAGCACTCGTATGTACCACAAGGCATGCAATCCAAAGCTAGCGTCACAGCTGGTAGCGCCACCAACAGCAGAGCCAGGAGAGAGGTCCACTGTGCAAGGCTAGTCATCGCTGTCGTCTGGTGTGAACTGAAGTGGTTGACAGGTTATAAGAGGAAACTGCGAACAGGAAAATTAAAATACATCCGCCAGCTGTTTCAACATACGCCCACTTGGAAATCAGGTTCTTTTGTATTCATGATGATTATGTTAATCATAAATTAAATAGTCTAATAATCCTAATTTATGAATTTCATTTTTATAAATCTTTAAAAAAAAATCATGCTTGTAAATTATTTTCAAAAAAACACTAACGTTTATAAATTTATCATTTTAAAAAAGTTACTTGTTTTACTTTATTTATTTTCTGAGATTATCGTAACAAGTGTATTTTTTTCATTTAAAAAAAAAATGAATTAGTTTATTCTATTTAAAATAAGCCTACTTTCCTAAGATAGTGAGGCTTATAAAGATTGTTAACTTAGATGTCTATGGGTAGACTACTAACTCACTATTTTCTAAAAATTTAAAGGAGTTTCAAAACAAACATTTAAATCAATTTCAGAATTTTTTCGTGAATTTTTCTTGAGTTTTGGTGATTGATAGGGAAAAGTGTGTAATCCGTTCCTACATTTATAAGAGCATGTCACGTGACGAGTGTTTATGACGTCAGATGCTCTGTGAACTCTAATGACTTGCTTTTATTTCGTATATTTCAATAATTTATCACCCATTTTACTCAGGATGTCCATTGTGTTATAAAAATACGCACAATTACGATTATAAATTATGATGGATTACATCATAAAAAAAAGTTCAATACAATAATGAACTACATTTTACATATAAAATAAAGAATGATATAAAATTTGTGTAATTCCTTCCTACTTATTTCTGAATTCATTATATCAATAAGTTTTTAGTTATGACCAGTTTATTATGTACATCTATGTACCTAATAAACTGACAACTTAATATATATCACATTGTTCTTATTTTTCTTACCCTTCCTTTCATTTGTATCTATTTTCTAAAAAGAATATCAATCATAACTCTAATTAATCCGTAATTTCCTGAGGATTACATAATAGTATCCTTTTTATTCTTCAATCTGAAGGAAAATTTATTCCAACTACAAAATTGTACAACTGTAAGGATTAGTGACACTAGAGCTCTTTTTCCTGCTTTCATTGTTGGAAAACCTTCACAAGAGATCAAGGCTACAATGAACAATATCATCTGTACATTAAGTGCTTCAATTATTCCATAACAAAAAGTAGCTCATCGAATTTGTAAAATTTGCTATTGATGTTGACAAGCAGGAAATAGTCATATTACGTAAATAAATGGTTGTACATATAAGATTATTAGATATTCAACTGAGATATAGGATTTTAATGTCTTTTTTTTATAAAATACCAACCTTCAATATAATAAATTATTATCTAGCTCAAGTATTGTAGTATAATACAGTAAAATAATAATTTTTCTTTAATAATTTTTAATTTTTTTAAAAATCTATTTTGATTTTGATTGAAATTCAGTCAAAGTCAACAGTATTAAGAAGCACATTCGTAGTAAGGGGACGTCCATTAATTACGTGAGGTGTTTTTTAAAAAATTTGGACCCCCCCCCCCCTTCCCCTTGATTTCAAAAATTTTAACAACCAAAAAAAAACGGAAATCTTGCTTTAACAACCAAAAAAAACAACAAAAAAAAAAAAACGGAAATCTTGGTATAATATATATTTTCTCTGAATGAAAAAGTTTACGAGAGATTTTCGTTGACCCCCCCTCCCCCTTCGTGAGATTTTGCCGGACCCCCCCTCCCCCTTTTGACCTCACGTAATTAATGGATGTCCCCTAAATTCGAAAGATCTCGATTGAATACAATGGTGGAAAAAAAAAACCTCAAAAACAATTCACTTCAAAGTGAAATAGATTAAACTTAGATGATTTTTTTTTCGTGTCTGCTTATTTTTCACCAGTATGATTTAAGAACTGAAAATAAAATATAACTAAGAAAAATCTTTTACTGAAATAGCAATAATTAACTTATAAAATGAAATAATAAGTTTAACACAATAGTAATACGCCCTTCTAAAATTAATAACTAATTTTCTGAAATTTCTAAAAAAAAATTAGTTTCTAGAACCAGAATCATTAGCAATCCAATTAATTATATAAGTATCTTAAGTTATTAATCATTAAACCAAAAAGGCACCAAAGTAAAAGTTTTACTTTGGTGCCTTTTTGGTTTATTGATTAATTTATAACAGGCACGATAAAATTTCTTTATCCTAAGTCATATATATATTTTTTAAGTTTTATGCATTTGTAAAATGTAATTGTATTTCAGCATTAAAACTTTCTTAAATGAAGTATTGAAGTAATTTTTATTTGTAAATCGTTTTTATGAGTTCCTTTTTTTTCTTGTTTCAGATTCTTGAACAAATTTCTTTCTGTTTCCCTAATGAAACAGAAGATTATGGAAATTTTTACAAGTAGATGGAATAATTGTGATAAGATTGTCGTTTAAATTTACTGTTACATTTAAGGTAATTTGTTAGAATAGACAATGTAAGTTATTATAAATCGTAAAGTAGATTTGAAGGTACAATTATTTTTTTTCTATTTTTTCAAATAAGGATTTTTTTTTATATTTTAAAAATTATTTTATTTATCCAAATTTCAGAATTGTAAACAGTAATAAAAATAATAATAAAAAATATGAATCAATTATATATTGCTAGAGAACTCTGTTGTCGTAGATCTTGGTTGCTTGCGGCAGCAATTTAAGTAAAGGCAGTTTGATTTCATGAGGTTACTTAATTATTCTTAGGTTTACAGATTCCTGCAAAAAATAAAAAAAATATATTACAACCATGATTAAAAAAATATTGCAATGCTGGAAAGTAGATAATTAATATTAATTTTGTAATAAAAAAAATACATATATTATCTGAAATAAATAAAATTATTTCGTAGTAATTATTTAATGTCGCTGAGTTATCTTTTTTTCAGTCAAATTTAGTTCAATAAATGATAAACAATTTTTTCACCTGTCGGAAATTCATAACTTAAATTGGTTAATTTTCAGTTGTTGTCATTAAGTAAAAAGCCTTTTAATAAGATATGATTCTCGTTTTGGCATTTCACTTTATGATTTTAGTATAATCCCTGAAATTTCCCTAAAAGTGAAATTACTTTCCTCTAAGGCCAATCGCAGAATACCTTAGGCAAGATGGTATATATTTCATTAACTCTTTGTTGCATTCACATGAATGCTTATTACTGTAATCTGGATTGAAAATACGAAGGTATTTAAACAACAATGACGTCAGAAATCTCCTTCCAGTTTCTAAGGCGGGAAAAACCCATTTTTCCCTTTGAAAAAAACAAACTGCTTCTACATTCCCATTATTTAAGTAACAAATCTCAGCTGCGGTACAGTGACTCTAAATCTACAGATGCTATAAAACTTAATGAAATCTAAATTAAATAGCAAGCAAATTATATATAGTCGTAATTTATATTACAAATCTCAAAGATAAAGGAAGTCTTACTATCAAATAAAAATATAAATAGAAAATATACAATAACTAAATTTAAAATTATAGTAATTTCTCAAAAAAAGTTATTCAATCAAAAATAAAAAGATCAAATTCTGTTTTAATTTCGCTAAATACGATTTTTTTTAACTTACTAAAATTTTTAAATTTATTTAAATTTTTTTTAGCGGACCAAACAGAGAATTAATAATGAAAAAGTTATAAATTTTTATAAAATAATTTATAATTTGTGTTCCTAAAATATATAAAAAAGCCTTTTAAAAGATAATAAATCATAATTTTTAATATTTGTAGTTTTTTTAATTGTTGTTTAAAATTCTTTGTTAAAAGCCAATACAGCAATTATGCATTAGAAATAATAATAATAATAATAATAATAATAATAATAATAATAATAACTGATAGTTTAAATAAAAAAATAAATAGATGGTTATATTTCAAAATCCACATTTCCTTACAAACCTTTTCTTTGATCCATGTTCTGATCATCAATTATTTTTGGTGGTTTCACGCACTCCAGATCCTCCGCACAGATACCGTCCATGTTCCAGGCTCCTCCACATATTTCTCCCTCTAGTTTAGCACACACTTTACAACATTGACACACGTCAAGAACAGTACCTCGTTCGCATTCAGGAGTTGGAGGACACTCGTACGTACCACAAGGCAAGCATCTCAAAGCTAGAGTCACAGCTGGTAGCGCCACCAACAGCAGAGCCAGGAGAGAGGTCCACTGTGCAAGGCTAGTCATCGCTATTGAATAGTGGGAACTCAAACGGTTGCCTGGATATAAGAGGAAACTGGGAACTCCTTAATTGAATACATCCGCCACCTGTTTCAACATATGGGAACTTTAAAATCAGATTCTTTTGTATTCATGATAATTATGTTAATCATGAATTAAATAATAATCCTAATTTATGAATTTCATTTTTATAAATATTTAAAAATTATTATTCTTTTCCCTCATTGGTATTTACCTTAATACAGGAAATATTCATGTTACGTAAATAAATATCCATTGTATATAAGATTATTAGATATTCAAGCGGGCTATATGATTTAAATGTCTTTATAAAAAATACCAACATTGATAAACCTTCAATATTATCTGGTTCAAGTCATCCATTATAGTATAAAAGATTAAAGTAATATGTTTTAGTTTTTTATTTCAAATGTTTTAATTCCATTTGAAATTCAGCTAAACTCGACTCTCTGACAGAAGCACATTCAGAGTCATATGGAAAGACCTCGGCTCCTCAATAAGACGGTGGAGAAACATCCCAAATTACACTTTTCTTCAAAAAAAAAAAAAAAAGTCAGAGAGATTAAACTAGATGATATTTTTTTTTTCTTGTCTGCTCATTTCACCCGTGTGATATAAGAACTGAAAAATTTTACACCTAAGAAAAATCTGTTACTGAAATAGCAGTAATTAATTGATGAAATAAAATAATAAGTTTAACTCAGTTGGGGCCGTCCAAGTATTACGTAAACATATTTTTAGTTATTGTAGACCGCTAAAACACTAACAGTAAATATCACTGAATTACACATGAAAATTGATAAAAAAATAATGTTTGTGTGTCTTAAGTAAGCATTGCTCTGATCTCCCCTCCCACTTGTCAGCAAAAATAAGCTAAATTTGAACCCCCTTGAATGCTTACGAAATACCCAACAGCCCTTTAGTAGTAAGTCCTCCTACAATTAATAATTAATTTTCTAAAATTTCTAAAATATTTGAGTTCTAAAACAGAATCATTAGCAATCCAATTAGACATAGACGTATCTTGGACAAAAGATTTAACGTGCTTTAGAACATTTTTACAGTAAAATAAAATAAATAACGCACATAATTAAACAAAACACAAATTCACTGAGCTATTTTTGATATTTGTGCTGGAAATCGGGGACAGCGCTGTTTCGAGGCTTATTGGCCTCTCAT
>JAFIDM010056386.1:8653-19392 GCA_023159025.1 Thereuonema tuberculata | reverse complement strand
TCACACTAAGCCAACATCAACGGGAATCCTGAACTGCTGTTTCATCCGTCTTAGGAATCATCAGCAGAATTTACCCTTGATGTTTGGCTCAGACTGCGTGGAAGCTAAGAAAAAAGTTGATGAAATTCGTCAGTTTTTTTTGGTTTTGTTTTTCTTTTTGGTTATTTTGTAAAAAATAAGTGATGTTTTGCCTGTGTTATAATAAATTGCTGATGTAAATGGTGAAAGGAACAAATAACATTAAAATTATGTTAAAAATATTCATAAATTAAATTGTTTGTTGTAAATATGTTTAACATAATTTTAAGTTCCTTTCACCATTTAAAAAAATTATTATTTTGTAATATTTACTAATTAGTCAAATAATAAAAGTGATGTTCTGCCTGTGAACTTTTAAAGATTTTATTTTATGAGTCCTACCCTGATATTTTATACACACTTTAATTTATGTCAATCTTAAAAACAAAAAAAATGTAGGCTCAGAACCTGGGTAATTTTCATCAGTTTCATTTAGTTGATTTGTGAAGGAATAATCCCTGCATTTTCAATGAAAGATAGTTTAGGTAATTTACATGCTTTAAAGTCCAGAAAAACTTTGAATTTCCTAGCAGTGGAAACTTTTTCTTAATTAGATACGATATTTTGTCAATGAAATCTTTCTCTTTTAAGTACACGAAAATTTACAAAGATATTTTTGAAGAAAAGTAAATTTGGGTTACCGTTACAGATGAAAAGAAAATTAAAATTCATTTTATCTTAATATTTTTCCAGTTGTTTTCTAAATAATCGTAAGTGATTGACAAAAAATAATATTTTAATCGAGAGAAAATTTAAATACTTTAGAACTTTTCATTTAAGTTAGAAATAGTTATTAGGTATTCCACTAAAAATCTGAGTGCTCTGCAATCCAACCTGGCATCCAGGTGACGTCATTGCGTTAACTAATAGAAACCGTTCTCGCTGCGCAGCCAACCTTCTATCTTAAATAACATTGAAAGCATCTTGCATCTGTTAAAAATCGTAAATAAGTTTTTCCTTTTTTGAAATGTAAGCATTTCTATTCCAATTGCTAGAAAGATACATGATGCTCATAAAGTCACTTTGTCTGTCTGTTTGCTCTGATGACTTCATGAAACGTAATGTGCACATATACTGTTGAGTATCGATTATCCGAATACCAATGAACCGAAATATCGTTAACCGAAGGCGTTCCAATAGACAAAGAATTTAAAAAAATAATTAAAAACTGTCGGTTTTCAGTTGAGAAATGTCAGTTAAGTAAGTATATTTGTATAACATTAAGACTAATGTTAAGACTAATAGTCATAATATAATGTTAAATATCTTGAAATTAGAAGGTCAGTGATAACATAATGAAGTTATAAATTATTAATTTTTTTTCATATTTATTTATTTTATTTAGATATGAATCTCTTAGATCGAACATTATCCTAAGAATGATTGTTGTTGATGTAAAATTTAGGTTATCAACGTTAATATAATATTAATATAATAATAACATTAATGTGAAAACAATATATTCTAACTCACCTTCAAGAAACAATATAGAAAGATGTGATGTTTAAGCTTACTTTCTTGGGCACGTGAGTTTCATTAAATCAGTATATATGTACGTGACAGATTTTGTGTAGGAAGGTTCTATTGATTGATTATGAAATAACCAAAAGCGATTAGGTATCAAATACTGAAATCCGTAAAATACGTGATAAGTTGGATAAGAATCGTTCGCCGGGCATCCGCCAAACCCACATGCATCCATCGGAGAGCCAAATCCTGAAGCGAGGTTCATCACTCCACAGAACGCTTTTTCACTCCTCCAGAGTCCAATGGTGGTGAGCTCTGCAACATTGCAACCGACGCTTAGCAGTGACGGCGGGGGATGTTCGGCTTGAGAGCAGCTTCAAGGCGGTGGAAATCCAAGTAGTTTAGCTCTCGATGAACAGTTCTGCTACTAGCGATAACGCCCGACGCATGCTGGAACTCTGTCACCATCACTACCAACGGAGACTTACGATTTTGCTGCCCTACCTTCTTCAGGCAACGTTGTCTACGGTCAGTCAGTTTTCTCGATCTACTACTTCGTACAGCTGTCGTTTCACTGCCTTGGCGTCTCCATTGATTATTCTCTATTACAAAAGGATTGAAAAGAAGCAACGAAAAATTACCAAGACATTACAACTTTTATTTTGGAAACATCTGTAGGTGCTACAGAATATAAAAGTTTTTGACATTAGACAGATTTTATTGAAAAACTGCGCTTGGATATATCACGTAGTTTCAAGATGAATCTTCCAGAGTTTCAAAATTTATTTGAACACACACATACAAATTGATTTCCTATCTAATTTTGAGAAAAATGATATAAAGCAATTTTGAATCACAGGAAGCAAATTCCCTTATCCTATTCTTAACTCTGTGTCTTAATAACTCAAACATTGTTTTTATTCTGATATACTTTAGTAATATTGAGCAAATATTTCAGAACAGCCAACATAAGATATCTAGTGATTTTAGTTGAAATGGACTGCTAGCTTGAGAATGAGTGTTTATTTTTGATATTTTTAATTATTTCTATAAAGTCAACTTCTGTAGGAGAGATTAAAATTAATTTTTTAAGTTGAATGAATTTTTGATTATTATGAAGTTTTGTATTACACCAACATACTTCAATTTTACGGTAGAATCCTCAAACTTCATTAATATATTTTGAACTTTGTTTTGTTTACTTAGTTGATCTATTTCTTTAGTTTTCTTTATATTATTATTTTTGTTAATAACATTGTAATGATACTCCAATGCTTATTATTATTATTATTATTATTATTATTACTTTCTGCCTTTGGTCAGCTTAAGAACTGGAAGATCTCGTTGGACCTTCATTCGTTTGAACGCATTTCGCAGCAACTGAAAGTTGTACAGGTATTCATACTCCCATCGAGCATTGAATTTAATTTTTTTTCAAGTAAGTGATTTCTAGATACAGTGTGTACAGAGATCTGACAGAACGCTGCACCTGTGCATAGATCCTCAATTCTTCTGTAATTGGTGTCTAATAGATTATTCAGGCAATCCAACATCTCGACACGTGAGACGAACTCACAGTGACTCGTTACATAGATGTTGATCGCCATTTTGTTTTGGATTTTCTAGTTAATTTTTTTCACTGGGATATCTTTTTTTAGATTTTTAATAGGTTTTCAACAAACTTTTATGGCAGTTACCTCTAAGCCTTCGTTTTTAAGACATGCTTAAAAATTACAGTAATAAAATACAATTGGAAACCCAATTAAAAGCAGGAATTCATATAAACAGGTAAGTCTCGACCCAAGTAGGAATGCAGACTATGCATTCCGTCAAAATTTTATAGTGGAAGTAATATTCTAAGTTCAGAATATTATATAAATAAACAAAAATTAAAAAAGAAAAAAAATGTGACTTACCTGTTTATACTATTAATTACAGTGCATGTTTAATTTTCAAGGGTAATTGTATCAATATTCATTTCTTTTACAACATACGTTTTCTCATAGTAAACCAATAAACCATTATCTTTTTTGGTTTTTTTTACTTTATAAATCATTTTAAAACCTATAAGTTGAAAAGAGTTCTGGTTCTCCTAAATTTACTTTAATTTCAAAAGTATTATAATATCAACATTGTTAATGATGTTTTTTATATCCGTTTTAGATAATCAAAATTTTTCCTTAAACTTCTAATATTTAAAAATATAACAATTTAAACTTTTATTTTTATTGATATTCTTTACTTGAAAGTAACGAGAATAACCAAAGATTACGTCAAAGTTGTTATAAATAACTGAGAAGAGAGCGATTTTAAATTATAAAATTAAAAATTTATTAACATATACCGGTAAGTATTTTCTTTTTCATATATAATAATAATTTTTTACTTGCTTTTTACCAAATAACAAAATGAATTTAAAGTACTTTTGAGTATTTATTGGAGAAAAATAAATTCTTCAATAAAACTTTGAATAAAAATTTAAATACGAAAAAACAAATTTTCTTTTCTCACGTCTTTAATTCTCAGATTCTTTAGGAATCATCCTATTTTTTTTCCCCCTTTAACAGTTTATTTATTCATATTTCGAGTGAGGGGCGTATAAAGGATTTTATTTTATTCATAATGGTAAACATTTCTTCAAAACCAATTTCTATTTTCAAATCATAGATTGGGGTATTCCAATTTAATCCTAAAAGAATTTTGATATATTTTCTTTGTACAGTATACTCACTGACAAAATTCATAAGAGGGCTTGCAGTTCCAACATTTTTGATAACCATAAGGTCTGTGATAATTTTTTCAACATGTGCTTCAAACACAACCCTCTTTACGTGCAATATATTCCCCTGAAATATAGAAATAAAGGAAATACACTTAAAATAGTCGTTAAAATGAGTCCAATGGATACCACCTTACACTTAGTTATTTAGCAGAAGAAGACATCATAAAGCTATAGGCCGACACATCGTTCTTGACGATCCTGAATTTTCGCGATTTCACGTGATTGACGCGAGAATAGCCTGTATCCATGTCTTCTCACAAAATGGCGAGAAAGAAGGCTTATCGACTACGGTTAAGAAGCGGCCACGAGCAAGCCCCATTACTGATGTCGACGATTTTGACCGATGCCTTATTCGCCGCTGCATCCATCGCCTCTACGCTGAAGGTAAAATTCCAACTTTAACATTTTTTCTCTGGCATTTTCCTAGTGACAGACATTCACAATATTACATTCCTTGAGACCTGCTGAAGAGGCTAATGGCCAAATCTCGTGATTTTCGAAAATCTCGCGCAAACTTCATCATCGAGAACTGTGTCGTATAATAATTTGGGTTTCTCTTTAATATCTTTCCCACTGCAACAAAAAAATAGTAGTTGTCTAAAATCATCTTTCATAAAATTTGGCAAATTTATCCAAGTTTGTAGATATTTTTTTTTTATCAGTGAGTCTTATATGTTTATGAAAATATTACTGAAGTGGAACCAACGTACGAAGGTAATCGGGTCAAGTCACGTGAGATGTGACAGCAGCAGTAGCCTCTATTACAGTATTTTTTTTAAATGAGACAAATGAAATGTAAATTTCATTCTCAAATTCCTGTCGGATGCATTCCTCGACTTTAAAAAAAAATTTCTCGAGCGCTGCTTTGCAATATTTTGCATTCCGACATTTTGAGGGAAACTGTCAATTAAATCAGCTCCTGTGTTTTGAGGCGCGGCTGTTTCTGATTGGCTTACTAATAGTTATGTCATGGCTATTGGGCGTGTATTCAATTGCCATCAATTGCACTGTAGATGTACGCTTAGCTATCCATCGCATAGTGTGGACTGAGGATTCAACGCTAAAAAGTCAATAATGAGGATTGGAGGTTGGACTGGAGATAAAAATAATTGCGCTTAAATTTTGAATTCGATCCCAAATAAACATCAAACCCCAATTTAAAGAAATCAGTTCAACCATTCTAGCAAGAGACCAACATAAATGAGTCTGTTTTATGTTGAACCTTAAATAAGCAACTTAGCAAATTCTATGAAAATTCGTTCAGTGGTTATAGGATGAAGCACATACATACATTCAAACGAACAGTAAAACCAACAGACAAACTAAGAAAACAATGTTAAAATGAAATAGCAAAACATCGCATACTCAGTCAAATAAACTAGACAAATGGTCTGTTTAAAACAATATTTAAATAGGTTTTATTAATTTTAAAGAACCTTTTTCTTCATAAACTGCCTCGTTGTTCATTTGTGGACCTGCTATTCTGTTTAATTCCTGTTTTAAAACCAACAATTATTACTGTTTTTTTAAATAATTTATTTAGTTTTCAAGAATCTGATACTCTTTTCTTCCGCTGTTTATTTATCCTGCTGTACACAATCCTTTCCTAGCTGTTTGCCCACCTATCCAACTCAAGACAAAGTGATATTTTAAAAATAGTAGATACTTTGCAAACAATATCTGATTCAAACACAGCATCATTTCTGACAAGATTCCTAAATAAAAAGAAGAAATTAATTGAGCTCTAATCCCATTGTAGTAACACAGAATGTTGGTTGATACAGTAACAGATTGGTGGGACGTGGGATTAACAGGTCTGTCTTATATGAATTATGTTAAGAAATCAAGGTAAGAGCAGTAATCGTAACAGCATAATGTCCCAAGGCTTCTGTACAGAGTGATCCTTAAAATCTCGGAAACTTTACCAATTCGAAACCCACAGAAAAATAGAAGCTCTCTGTAGATTTGGGAGATCCCTTCGTAATAAAAATAGACCAACCATTGTAAGATTTCTTTCAAGAAGAGAAAAAGAAAATTGGCTTGATATAACTGATTCATACAGTAATAATTCTGGTTAAAGTCAATATAAACAAGGTAGGGATAGAGAATAGTAAACCAATCACATTTGCTTCGCAATAGCTTCTGAGTCACCTTTACTTTAGAATAGACTGCGCCGTAGTGCTCTAGAAAATGAGCGCGCGAGTCTCTTTGCGACCCAATCTATCTTACCCACCCCTATTTATGTGGAATAATCGTCATTCTTAACTCAAACCTAGTTAATACACTGAATTTCTAATAATGATTTAAAAACCAACTTAAGTTGAGAAACTGTGAAAAGATTTAAATTGAGGAGAAAAAAAAAGAATAATAATAATAATAATGAATTGATGAAATGTTGCAATGTTGATGAAATGATGCTTTGTGATGACGTAGTTCCTTTGTAGTCGATATTTACTTAATAAGCAACAGTCAACGCTTTACATTGAATTTGGGATAAAAGAGAAAGGAAATAAAACATTCAGGAATATTTAATTTATGTTGATAAACTTCTTTAACTACTTCTGAACTTCTAAAATAATAATATTTCTCTTCCTTCAACACGAAGCTTCTTCAGGATTTTTATTTGAGGGCAGGAAAAGAAACTTTCCTTTTTCTCATAGAATCCATTAAAATATACAATAAGAGTTTTACATCATTTTTGGAAACACTTAGATCATAGTAACAGCATTTATCACATGATTTTTGGAAACACAATCGATAAAACTCTTACTGTATATTTTAACGGATTCTATGAGGAAAAAGAAAAGTTTCTTTTCCTGTCCTCAAAAATAACCTGAAGAAGCTTCGTGTTGAAGGAAGAGAAATATTGTTATTTTGGAAGTTTAGAAGTAATTAAAGAAGTTTATCAACATATTAATTATAACTATTGTGGAAATATCTATTTCTGATTCAGTAATATTGTTATGTGAAAAGTATAGTAGATGTAGAGATGTTTTGTATTACAGTTAACAGATCTATTTGATTTCAGAAATCGATGTATTGATATTAATGTTAATTTTATAGCCCGAAATTCATGGTTCAATGAAATTTGAATGGAGAACTACTATCTGAAATAATGTGTTAGTGAAAAGAAAGCAATGTATTTGATACTTAAATAAGATATAATTGTTCCTAGGTTCGAGAATCTCGCATGGTAAGGTCCAGATAGAGTAGTTTAGAAAGATAATATATAGTTTACACAAACTTATTGATGACATTTTCAATGTTTCTTTGAAATCAGTGTAGATTAATTGTGATAACAGCACTTTAAGGTTGGGATTTGTGGTGTACTGTAAATATCGTACCTTTTTTTAAAAAATACCGTCATTTCATTATTACTTTTACAAACACTACACTACTCCTTATGGAAGGCCAAGCACTAACAAATAAAATAAAAATAAAAATATATATTTTAAACTTTAAAAACTAAAGCAACCATTATTTGTCAAACAATGTACGCCCGCAACTATCTGGTTTTGCGGTAGAGGGCGCTGCTTGGTCGTTGACGATACCTTTTAAAAAAATGAAAGAGATTATTTGCTGGTAAGTGTGTGGTCTTGTAGGGTGTGGATTTGCGCTTGACCACACATGAGCATTGTGTACATTAAACACTCCTTCATATGTAATCAATAGTTCTTCTGTGAAGAGCACATGTGCTGGAAAATCCGGCCGCACTGAACTTTGTTACATAAACCAGCGGCAGAAGTCAATTCTCAGCATTCTTTCTGTGAACTATCTGTAAATGGAATGGATGTAATTGCTCCTGGTACAAAATTCCCCATGAGGTGGTTTGTTCACATCTGCCCTACACCTCTGGTACTTTTGTTGGGACGTTCCTCAACCTGTCGTAGAATGGAAATGCGACAATTTCGGACATACAGTCGGACCTCTACTTAACGAAGTCGCTAAATCCCGAAAAAAGTTCGTTATATGGAAAATTCGTTAAATAGAGATTCAGCTTTTAAAATTATTTTAAACTATATAAAACAGATTTAAAATATATAAACAATAAATGTTATTAAAAAAAGTAATAATTTTAATGACGTAAAGCATACATTACCACATGCGTACTTAAATTTTACTAATAAAATCTGTTAATTTTGTCTGAGGTTTTTTTTTTCAAAATTTTGTTTTCCCTCATAGTATGTCTCGCATCTTGGCAATGCACCAAAAACCTCTTGAGTATTTTCTTCTAATTGTAATCCGCGTCGGATTGTATCAAATGAGTTTAGCATTTCATCACAAGAAGGTTTTTTGATTTCTTCATCATGATCATTTCCATTTTCAGCATCTTCATCTTCATCGCAATTCATTGCTGTATTGTTTTTATTTTTCCAAAATATCCGATTCAGTTAGTGTTTCTCAACTTCAAAATCAAGTGAAGTGAAGATAATCATCGTTTATTTGTTCTTTTTCCCTCAGCTGTATTCTCGAAAAACTTCGTTAAATAGAAAATGCACTTCGCTATTTGGAGGTTATTTTACGAAGAAATTAGTAAAATGTTCTTGGTTCCAAAGAAAAGTTCGCAAAATAGAGAAATTCGCAAAATAGAGGTTCGTTAAATAGAGGTCCGACTGTACATTGTTTGTTTTAGTGTACCATCCCTATTAAAGTTTGTTCTATGAATCTAGAAACACCCTGTATAAATCTATGTTTATTTATTGAAACAGACTTTTTAGATTCTAGTAGACGTTTCTGTTTCACTAACTATAGAAATTTGTCTTTTTTTTTTTTTTTTTACATACTTAAAAAAACAGCCAGTTTTACTCATAAATAATTTTAATCACTGCTTCATTGACTTCATCGAGTTCAAAACAAGATTTATTTTTATCGTTTATTTCAATTAAAGTTCAAACGAAGAAAAAATGCTTTTGTTATTAAAAAACAAAAAGAAAACAGAAAACATTGTAGCAGTGAATCATTTTCATTATATTGAATCAGTGAACTGAATTATATCTTTCTTAAAAGCCTGAAGGCAGTATACAGTCCACCAATGAAAAGACTTGAAACAAAAGAGAACCATTTGAACCTGGGGGAGGGTCTAAATCGCTGCGTAGTAGACAACGCTATATTTTCTATTTGAGCATGACGTCAAATGGTTGCAACTTGGAAATTCTCTTTTATTCAAATGAGTTTGTTTTTTTTCAAAAATATTTTAAAAATTAGCGAAATAATATTTGAAATATTAAATTTATAAGCGGTCTGATACCAAAATAAATAAATCAATCGAAAAAACGAACTTTTCAAAGATATACTTTTCAAAGAAATACAGAGACAGAAATTATAAATTTCATTGTTATTTTCATCAAATATTACAAAATGAAATTACTTTTTAACTATATTGACTTCGTTTTCAATACAGACCAATGAAAATTAAAGAAATTGAAGCAAGAAAATTCAAGCAAAGAAATTGAAAAAAAAGAACAAAACTAGGTCTATAATAATTCATATATCAAGAAAAAATCACAACTGGACAGTAAATATGCCTTCGCACACTAAGCCAACATCAACGGGAATCCTGAACTGCTGTTTCATCCGTATTAAGAATCATCAGCAGAATTTACCCTTGATGTTAGTTTCAGATTGCGCGGAAGCTAAAAAAAAAGTTGATGAAATTCGTGAGTTTTTTTTTTAAACTTCTGTTTTTTTGTAGAAATAAGCAATGTTTTACGTGTGTTATAATAAATTGCTGATTTAAATTGTGAAAGGCACAAACAAACATTAAAATTATGTTAAAATATTCATAAATTACATTCTTTCTTCTAAATATGTTTAACATAATTTTTTAACAAAAGTTCATTTCACCATTTAAAAAAATTGTTATTAAGTAATATTCACTAATTGGGTAAAAAGTAAAAATGATATTGTGTTTGTGAACTTTTAAAGATTTTATTTTATGAGTTCTTCTATTTGATACAAACTTTAATTTATGTCACTCTTGAAAAAAAAAAGTGTAGGGCTCAGAACCTGAGTTATTTTCATCAGTTTCTTTGTCTGTCTGCTTGCTCTGATGACTTTATGAAACCTAATTTGCACATATACTGTACAGCAGGAGTGCTCAGACTTGTAGTGTCTGCGATCGACCACAAAATATTCAGGGGACAAGCTATCGACGGCCGACTATTAGGACTAAGCTAAGGCGTAGCTACTAAAGAAAAAACGAAAATAATAAGAGAAATGATTTTTTTGCACATTTAGAGATATAAAATATATATGATAAGTCACATACCAAATTACATAAATGTAATATAGTTTTAAATTGCTAATGTTGACTGAAATATTCAGGGGACAAGCTATCGACGGCCGACTATTAGGACTAAGCTAAGGCGTAGCTACTAAAGAAAAAAACGAAAATAATAAGAGAAATGCTTTT
>JAFIDM010056385.1:2013-19398 GCA_023159025.1 Thereuonema tuberculata | reverse complement strand
TTTTTTAATAATTTTAAGGCACGTTAAGCTTGTCTAATATTACTTCAATTATACTACTGTCAATAATTGATAAACATTTTGTTAAAAATAAAAATGAGAATATTTTAATTATTTTACTTCATCTCATTTGATTTCAATACTTCTCAACTTTCATTGCTAGTCGTATATTAACAAGTACTCCTTATGTATTTCTTATCTTTTTTATTGCTATAATCGTAAATTTGAATTAGAATTTGGCTTAAAAGTATGAAGTTTAAAGCCATGAATGACATTAACCTTAAATAATCATATATTACTTTTCAACCATTGTATCATTACATCTTAGAATATATCTATTGTCACGGTATATTTTCATTCTTATATAATTAACCGTGCCACTTTTATCCTCTATTTAATTATCTTTTATTCATATATTCGCCCCCCTTCTTTTTTTATTTTATCCTGTGAATTTCAATTAATTCTTTTCACTGTAATTCACTAAATTTCTTTATTTTGCATTTTCCCCACAAACTTTGCATTTTCCCCACAAACACGAGAGAATTGACGAGAGAATTCTTTTAAACGAAATCCCCCTGTTTCAGACCAGCATCCCCTCTTTCGGCCCCCAAGAGTAAATAACTTGCAGACGGCTTGGCAACCCTTCGTCGGTCCCCCCCCCCCCAGCCACCCAAGACGATGGGTCGACGGTCAACCTCTATAAACATGAAGAAACGAGGATCCGAGTGACCTTGGGTCAAAGGGCTGTATCTGCTCTGACAATTTAAAAGAACAACCTGAACTCTCACCCACCCTCAGCGTCGCCAGCTGACATTTGTTTAAATATTGGACGATTTACTTCATTTTTCTCTCTCCGATGGCTTTCTTCATCCCATCAGACCCCCAAACAATAATATACTGATGGGTGCAGAGAGGGAGATTTGGAAATAGAAAACTCTGAAAGTGCATTATAATTTACGCTTTCGAGGACGATAATTACTCGAACAAAACACAACGGAAAAACATTTATTCATTTATGTTTTAGAGAACAGAAAAGTCAGCTGCATAAAGTGGTGCGAGTAGCGGGGGACGACCCGCGACGGCCCGGAGGCACGCCAGCCGAGGGAGGGCAACAGACGGCATCGAGGCAGAACCCACCGTCAGGAGCCGGCGACGGCAAGAGGATCAAGATATCTAAAACAAGTGCGCAGTGCATCGACCTGGCCAGGTTTAATTTCCAATTATACTCCACAAATGTCCGGACAAATCGTAAGTAGGTCTCCTTTATCCATATGCTAGCATTATATGGGGAAACCAGCGAACCGTACCTCGTTAAGTGCGAAAAAGACATTCATTAGAATTCTCTCGGACTCTTAAGTGGTTACAGACTATTTCTGATTTATCACTTTATTACATTTTTATCCAATGTAAACTCATTATCCCCTACCTTATGAAATATATACACTTTATAAAAAAGCAAAAGGCCAGTTAGTGTGAGTCATTTCATCACATGAAGTTTCTTACCTGTCCCCATCTATAAACCTACCTGCCTGCGCTAAGATATCACTCTGAGGGCCCAGCTATCAAAGCGCATCAGGTTTACATTTAGTTTAGAGGGACCCTAACTTGTCATCTTAACTTGTCATTCTAACTTGTTAACCTTATTATCTTAAAAGAAGTCTCGGGTTTCGTTATAATTCACACCTTAACTTACGAAAACCGTGACACTATAGTAAACATTTAGCTTCATGAAAAGTTGTAATGACCACTAAATTCATTATATAAAGTAATCTGAGTGAAGAAATTCCAATTACATTTTGTTTGTTCTACCAAATAAGCTAAATACAGTAAAAATCAGCTTAAAGAAATATCTAGGAATATTCGTAAATGTTTAAAATACAGTTTATTCATCTAATATTAAATTACGCAGAGGTTTCTTTCAAAGGATTAATCGTATGTAGTTAAACAAAAAATTTTCATGTTCCTTGGGGTTTTCAGAGCAATATTTGGTGTGGCCATAAAGCAAATAAGGTTCTTCAGCACTGTATTAAAGTATGCAGTTGCTTTTAGCTTCATATAATTCATTTTCAAAGGGCTGTTAGTTGTTCACAAATTCATGATGATTTTAAGATTTCATTGTAGGCATTGCAATAAAATTTCCAATAATTTTAATCTAAGTATAGAAGATGTTGCAAATATTTTTGATGACAGTTGTGGTTTTTAGAAAGATTGCACCAATGAAGAAAAAGCTTCTGAGTTTAATGGATGTTGTTGATAGTGAATGAAGTAGTAAATGTAGGTTAAGTTGAAGGGGGTAGATTTGGAAGATGGTTAAATAATCTACTTAGGGGAAGGAGATGGGGGCAGTTCAATGATTACACAATGTATAGTGGAGGAGAAGGAAAAAAAGAGTGAATGATCAGAAGGATGAGAGATTACTCCATGATCTTGAAACCTAAAATTTTTTGTTTAAAATCTACAAAACAACAAAGAATAATCAAGGGAGGAGGTGTGCAAAATGAAACGAAGGAGAAATACTTCAAGGGTGAAGAGTTTGATGTGATGTGGGTGCACACTTGCAGGATCACTTCACTTAGTTTATAGTTAATGAGAAGGTTGAAAGTAATATGATAACATTGAATCACAAATAACATTAGTGTTAAAGGGATTTTTGAAATAAATTTGAGTAAAATAATAATAAAATAAATAAAGTACCAATAGTGATTTCCTGCATGGAACAAAGTGCAGTGCTTTAAGTAAAAGAGTATCATTTTGATTGAAACAAATTAAATTTGGAAAATGATTTAAAAATAAGAATCATTAATTGCTTTCTTTGGGAGAATCATGCAGGTCTTTACCTATTCATCAATAAGAAGTCAGCAAATAGTAGTTCCAATTGATGGGTGGATTCAATATCTCTCAGAGTTGTCAATATCTCTTGGACAGTTTACAATGTACATTAATATGGATAATGAGAAAATGTTTATTTTCTCTAGAAAATATGCTTTTACATAGCTGCAAATGTATGCAGTTAGAACAAATACATCATCTGATGATGAGGTGAATGGTAGTTGACAGGTGAATCTTATATACACTCATGGACAAAAAATTAGCGCCCCAAGAAGGAGTTGTCAAAATGAAACGAAAATTTCATTGATATACTTTGACTACTTTGATATAAGTAAATGATAAGAAAATCAAAGAAAAAGGATAATTTATTTCAGAGAAAAAGGCAAAAGAACGGAGGAGTTAATACTCCGTTGGACCCCCCCGCTCTGTTGGCGCGAATGCACAATGCGATACGATCGGGCATTGAGTCATACAAGTTCTGTATGATGTCTTGAGACATTTCGTTCCATATTTGCTGTAACCTTGCCGCTAATTCGTTCAAACTCGTGGGATGCCCAACTCGTCGTCCCAAATGATCCCAGATATGCTCGATTGGAGACAAATCTGGGGATCGGGCAGGCCAAGGAAGTGTAGTAACAGTGCGGAGACAGTCTTGTGACACCCTTGCCATATGAGGCCGAGCATTGTCTTGTTGAAAAATGGCTCCTGAGAGCCGTTGCATGAGTGGCAACACATGTGGTTGCAGGATTTCATGAACATACCGCTGGGCTGTCATGGTGCCACGGAACAATACTAGGGGTGACCGTGTATTGTAGGCAATGGCACCCCATACCATCACACCGGCTGTGGGAGCGGTGTGTCGCTGTACAGCAAAGGCAGGATTGAAGCGTTCACCACGGGCTCTCCACACACGAACATGATTGTCATCACTGCCGAGATTGAATCTGGATTCGTCGCTTAAGACGACCTGGTTCCATTCCGCTGCAGTCCAGTTTCCTCGTGCGCGGCAAAACTCCAAACGGAGGCGTCGATGGGTGGGCGTCAAGGGCAGCACACGTAATGGGCGCCGTGATACCAACTGTCCTTCAGCCAAGCGCCTTCGTATGGTTCGAGAAGACACAGAGGCCCCTAGTGAAGGTGCTACCTGTGCCTGGATGGCGGCCGATGAAGCAGTTGGCTGTACGCGTACATTTCTGACTATGTGGCGGTCTTCTCGACGACTTGGTCTGTCGAGGGCGTCCTGAGCCTGGTCTTCGTGTACATGACATCTCTCGGGTCCATTGGTCCCAACACCTCCTCACAACACAATCAGAGCGGCCTAATGGACGAGCTACTCGCCTAGCTGACCACCCAGCTTCCATCATCCCGACGATTCTCCCTCTCTCAAACTGCGACAACTGCGTATACTGTCTTCGAACACGGCATAATGGCATGTCTACCTCAGCTCTTCCTTTGTAAATGATTCAGCACACTCAAACAAGCTTTGGTTACCTGTTTTATACTCCACAGAGTACGATGTTCAACGCCCTCTACCGGCTATATGTAATGCGCAATCACGCTGCATTTCTAATCATTTGCATATCTCCCCGACTTGTACCTTCATTGCAAGTTTCGTTACGATCCCGCAATTATTTCTTGGTGCGCTAATTTTTTTGTCCATGAGTGTAAATTATTATTCCACCATTAGTAAAGGTGGAAGAGGATTCACATATTCCAGAAGTGTATTTAAGACAGGAGATAGAATTTCATTAAAGGGATTTATGCTGAAAGGCAGTATACAGGCTATGAGAATTTTTTAAAGACTGCAAATATAACTGACTTTTTATGTAAATGTTATTATATTTGACTTGAAATACGAAAGTAAACTTCAACTTGAAAAGTGTGCAAACCGTTTGAGTGAAGATCAGCTGAAACATTATTTGTAGGTTACTTCAAAGTTGAGTGGCTAATTTAAAAGTGCAGCCAAGTTTTGAAACTAAAGTTATCAAAAAGAAAACAGTAGTTCATGACATGGCTTATCCTTACCAAAGTTATGATCAAAGAAAGCTGCTGGTTTGATTAGAAACCAAAGGATTTCTAACGAATTATTATATAACTTTATTGACAAAAATTACACTTTCCGAGCCTTTGACATTATAAATTCAGTAGCATTGGGTGGCAAGGGCTTCGCGGATAACCCGAAAAAAGAATAAAAATGAGGTGTAAACACAAAAAAAAATTATTTCAGCATAAAAACCACGTTTTATTATACAAAAAACATAATATGCAAAACTTTTAAAATATGTACAATACAACAGAAACCTTTGCTCTAGCAAGAGCCTGCCACTCATCCACAAATTCCAAGAAGGCCTATAGGATTATGATACACAATAAACATGTCAGAAATTTTCAACCTTCGCACTGTAGGGCCTATTATACTTTCCCTGTTGTTGGCTTGGATTAAAATTGTTTTGTTTTTTTAGGTTTGTAATTATAATCTGTTTTCGCAGCACTTGTGGATAAACAAGGCTCTACTGTACTATCAAGTAATTTGAATGAACTACTGAACTCTATATATTTAAAGTCTTCATAGTTAGTAACTTTTAAAGATAATAATTACATAAGCTACAAGCAAAATATCTAACTTGCAACCAAGGCTGTCTCCTTAAAAATTAAATTCAGCATAATATGACTTTATTATCTGATTTTTTTTCTTAACAACTTCAAGGCATTTGAAGAAAAAACTATTTATCATTTTTAGTTTCTTAACTTGATATTAAAATGATTAAAGCAGTCAATGCTATTAATTAAATGAAACAACTTAGTATTTACTATATACAAGTCTGTGATTTCCCAAGCATATTTCAAAGAATTTGTTCACTACAATCAATGTTACTTTTGGAAATGACTTTTTGTCCTATATTCTGTTATAGTGAAAACTGGTAATTTATAATTGACTTCAATTTTTAATTCTCTTGTATAATAATGCAAACTGTTCAGATTATTGATATGGTGAGAATCATCCATTAAAAATGAAAAAAAAAATTAAGGTATTTATTATTTTACTTTCTTAACTATTTCTGCTGTTTTCAAATGTAAACATTAAGCCATGTCATCTGTAAAATGCATTGTTGGTCACATATTCCTGAGAAACTGCTAATCTGTTTATTCCTTGAAGATGAATAAGCTTCAGTCTCTTACATCTGTTGCCTTACATTAAATTTCATTTTTCTAATATTTCTATAAGAAAAATAACTTAATCCAACATGCAATGAAAACAAGAAAGTAATATACAGGGTATATCTGAAATGTGCTACCAAACCTAAAGGTTCTATTCAATCATGCAAAACAATGAATAAATTTCTTTATTTCCAAGATATGAACGATGCAACAAACCATTTTATTGGGTTTTTTTCTTCATGTAGACTATTCGTGAATGTCGGCCTTTGTATGGTACAAAATCTGGTCATTTATTGACTGACAAAGTTCTGGTTTAGCAGCAGCTGTAAAGTTTTTATTTATGAACAGTCGATCAAAACCATCTTCAACATTACTTTTCTGTAAAGTCATTATGAAAAATGTAGTAGGGATAAAATTTCTTCAAATCTGTTCCATGTCATGGCATCAGCAATAATAGGCTGCGTAATACTTGAAGACCAATACATTCTGCGAAAAGCTAGAAAAACCACACTCATATACATAGCAGTTCCCGAGAAAAGTCTCTGTTCTTGATCAGTGATAGGTTTTACTTTTTGTCTATCACTCTGAATATGGAATCTATTCATTTAAAAAGTTATGGAATCTATTTAACTTAGATCAAATAGAATAAAAAACATCTTAAGAGGCGTGTTCATTTTTGAAGAGATATCTGATAGCTCAAGGTTACTTTTACTGTTCACTTGAAGTGGAAGATCTCTCTTTATCAAGTGATTAGCTTTTGTCTCCTGAGCTTTTTTAGCCAGTTCTTTTTAGATTTCCTCTACTTTTTCCTGTTGCTATATTTTCTCTTACTTCTGAACTCTCTCCTTTGTTTCTCTTGTTTCTCCAAACGCATGGCGTCCTAAATATTGGACACAACTGAAATGGAACACAACTATGCAACACAGGGTTAACATTATTTTGAAAAATAGAACTGCTATGGTATTAAATGAAAAATTAAAGAATAAATAATAAAAATTAAACAAATATGCACAATATTTTATAATGCTAATCCTAGCAATTACAAAAATTAATGAATCATTATCCCTTTTAGTCTAAATGAATCGGCAATCTTTTCTTTTTAAACACCAAAAGACAGCTCTATGGAACTCTTACTATTCAAAACAGAAGAACTGAATATTGCCCTTTAAAATCTGAAAAAGAATTAAAAAGGAAGGCAGAGAGGTAATGGATTGCAAATGCAGAAAAAAAAGAAAACCTTTGTGGATTTGACAGTGGTTTGACAACAAAATAGTAAGTGTGGCATCCAATCTTCACAGTGTTGAACCACTTCAAAACTTTAGATGGTACAGCAAAAAGGAAAAAAAAAAGTATCTCGATTTGTGGCCTCCCCCTTTTTCAATAGTTATCTGTAAAAGGGATTAATGATTAAATTTGTCTATTATTATGACTGGCATTTTTGTAAGTAATCTAATAACAATTGACAGGAAGATATTCTGTATTAGAAGCTCCTTCTAGAAGAGTGGCTTTTAATGTTCACTGCTATTTGCATTTCTTTGGTATTTAAAATCCCTTCTCAAAAATCAATGAAACAGATCAGTTCTTTAAATTTTCAGTCTATTCATTTCAAAGTAATTCCTTGTCCAATTTATTTATTTCCTCTTCACCTAAAAAGCTTAAATCTCACAAGGTTATTGCTTATGGATCATTATTAAAAACTACAATGAGTGAATTTTCTTAAGGAATTCTTAAAGGAGAGCAAGAAAGAATTTTAAAACTTGAAGCATTGTAATATTTTCTCCCATTCCCTTTAAGTTCAAAGATGGTATAAATGTATCTTTCGTTTACTATAAGACAAAAATACATATCTGTGATCTTGGTAACTCAACAACTATATATCCTAGAAAGCTGAAATTTTTGTTTTAGGTTTATTCCTTTTTACAAAGAAGATTATTCTTGATTTTGGTACTTATTTGACCAAAACGTTGGAGCTCAGGTTAAAATACTGTCAATAAAATGCAGTAATTCAAAAGTTCTACATCCAATGAATCTTTATGTTTACAAGTAGATATATACCACTATTATACCAATAATAATAATAATAATAATATTACTGTATATTACTTGAATAGACAGAATCAAGTTCAATTAAGTTATACATATAAACAAAGGTTAATAAAAAAGCTTAAATTAAAAAATAATTTTAAATAATCAGAATAAAAGATTAAATAACCAATCAAAAACTCGCCAAAAGGATAATTGGCGAGACCTGACTGTTTACTGGTGATTGCTCCTAGCTGATGATCGCCATGTTAGTGTGAAACAGCTATTCTACGATGTCCCTTAGTAAACAACTTGGTCTGACCCATCGATTTTTAAATTATCAATATATCAAATATCACCATGGCTGTTTATAGAGAGATCAAGGGAATGAGATTTCATGGTGGAGCAGCTGCTCACCAGCCAAACAGTTCCCCTGTGAATCCTAAGCTCTGCCTGAAGTGGTGTAAAGAGCGACACCACTGGACAGTGGAAATCTGTGATGTGGAATGATGAATCAAACTATATCATGTGGAGCTCCTTTTGGAGGGTTTGGGTGTGGCGAATGCGCCAGGGAACCATATCTGCCATCATGTGCAATGCCCAAGAGTGAAGTTTGGAGGAGTTGGCATTACGTTGTGAGGTGTTTTTCATGGAATGGACTTGTACCATGAATGGCAATGTTAATGCAGAATGGGACAAGGACATGTAGTGCCAATGGTAGAGAACCAGTTCAGTGATCGCCATTGCCTCTACCATCATGACATAAAGCGAGATCTATGAGGGAATGGTTGTGGACAATAAGATTCCTGAAATAGACTGGGCTACTCAATGTCCCTAACTGAACTCCATTGAACACTTATGGAAGGAATTAGAAGGTCGATTTCTCTCCAGGCCCCAACGTCCCATATTAGGAATTGCTCTGGCTACAGCTCTTAAGGAAGAATGGGGCTACCATTCCTCCAAAGATGTTCAAGCACTTGGTGGAAAGTTCCCCGACAGAGTCATGGCTGTTTAAAGGTGAAAGGCAGACACATGTCATACTAATGTCCACTACTAGTCATTGTGTCAAAGGGAAAGACCGACTACGGTTAGATGTAGGTGTTTGGAATTTTTTGATAACATAGTGTACATAAAGGCTATTCACTTTTATATCCCAATTTATTTTGCAAATATGAATATCTATTATAATACTCTGACTTTTTTCTATATTTCCAACCCAAGTTTTTTTTTTTCCACATATCTCATGAAACAATCTAATATATTATTGCCACTGAATTCTTCCCATTGTATCAGACATCCTTTACAACCCATTCTTATTGTTTCTACAAATATTGATTCCAACTATTTATGTAATCATCTAAATGTATTTAACTTACTTTTGACATAGGTCTGCTTTAGTCGAAACAAAAACAAAAAAAGCTTAAACTAAATTAAAATTTTTCAGTTATTCCTTATTCCAAACTATTTACTTTTTACATTTTTCTTTCTTAATTTTAATCTCACCCCATATGACTTTTATCTTTTCTAACTGGCGTATGATCTGAAATTAGAGTTGATAAAATCTCAAAACCATTTTTTTAAGAATATGTTATTTGTGAAACTCAGATTAGTAACTGACATCTCCCACTGATTGCCAATAAAAATTCAATTTCCCACCTTAGCTCCCTCCCAATTCCCATTAGGTAATTCCAAATTATATTTTTTTTTAGCCCCTTCATTTAATTTTATATCCTCTTTGTTTTTAATTTTCTCGTTAGAATTCCTATTAATCTTATCCTCTTCCAATTCATTACAGTTTGAATCGATTCCAAATTTCCTTCCCAATATTATAATCTCCTATTTTTCTCCTAAATATTCAAATATAATTGTTTGTATATCACCTATTAACCTATACAAAGTTTTATTGTATATTGCTACTATGAAATATTTTTCTTCATCAAAAATTAATTTAGATGCAAGACTTATCTTCTACTATTCCTGTTTGGAATATAATAATTTCTTTTTTTCTTGGTTTCCATTCGAATAGAACCTCTCCAACTAATCTTCCCTTCAATGTTCCTTTCGTTGCATGTTTATCGAACCAATTATACTCTCTTGTACTGTGTAGCCATTTGCTTTTAATGTCTTAATGTACACCATGTCTCTAATGAAATAATCAGTTCATAAGATGTAATCATCTCTTAAATGTCTGATTTCTTTTTGTTGTCTTATCTATTAATGTTAAAGTATTGTACTACACACAGATGTGGTCCACGGAATCACAGGAGGTCAGGCTCCCGGCGTTTTATGATTAAGTTGATGTATTCAGTTGTGACTAAGATAAGGAACTAAGTTGAGGTCAGGTGGTCAGCCCAACTCTCTTCCACCCATAACCCATAGATAAAAAAACCCTTACCTAATAAGTAGAAGGCTAGGTTCACTCAATGGCCCATTTGGAGGAGAATTAAGCATCCCCCTCCTCTGCTGGGATAGAATCTGGCTCCTCCAGGCTGCAATCAAGTGCATTAACCACTTATCTACTGGGACCATGACCAAGATATAATTTGTAGAACTTCTTGCTTTGAAAAATTTTTAACCTTACAAATACTTTTTTATTTTCCACAGATTTTTGGATTATTGTATCTATTTCAGTTACATTTTTATTTTCATTAGATTCTAAAATTTTCAACTCTGCAGATTTTTGTTCAAACTTTTCCGAGTTACAATTTCCTTTTTTATATATAAGCTTGTCATTCCTTACGTGAGTTTCTTTCTACTAAGTTCACTTCAATTTTTTTTTTTAATGTTTAGAATTCTTTATTTTCTTATCTCTACTCTTTTTCTTAGTTATTTTGAGGTTTTCATGCTTATCCTTTTGTATTATCTTATCTAAGTTCAAAATTGACAATTTAAATTTATCCCATCTTGTTTCCCCTTCTTAAATTCTTCTTTCACAATTTCTATTAATTTTATTCTTTTTTATCCTTTGGTTCCTCTGCAAAATCACTTCAATATGTTCGTATCTTTTAGATTCTTTCTATTCTTTAATATTAATTGTTTTTCCCTTCAATCAATAAATTTTACTCTAATCAGCTTGCTTTTTTCTTATTTAAGTACTATGTTTATGTTAAGTATTAAAAGTACATTCATCTTAAATTCTGTCAGAGTATTAAAAGTCATTCAGAAATGAACAGAATCCTGTCTTGCTTTGATCCTAGTGATAGTGTGGAATAAATATACATCCAAATACATGCAAATTCTAAAATTGCAATTATAAGTTTCTGAAGATTAAATCATTTAATAGACAAAGCCAAGTTTATTAACAGCCGGTTTCTCCAAATAGTCTTAAGCTAATTCTGGATTAAGTCCTATTGAAATCAATAGAGTTACGACAGCAGCTAATACTAATATTATTTGGAGTAACCAGCCGTAAAACACTATTCTACATAAAACACTGTCTGACTTAGAAATTTTCCCACCCAAGAGGAACCAATATATTGGGATGAAGATTATGTAACAATGCAAAGCATTAAACGATTAGTGCAAAAGATAAATTAGCAATCATAGACAATTGAAGTCATGTGTTGCTACAGGTAATGCAGAACAAAGTAATGGAATATTAATGTTTTACAGCACAACCAAGGATTAAAGACATTTTGTTGATCTCATTGTAAATCCAAAGAAAAACTCCTACATCTATGTGAAGAAGTTTGGTTGAGTCTACAACTTATAGTTCTTGTACATTAGGATGGCAGAGATGTTCGACATGTTTGGCAACAGTGAAGGGACACCAGTTGTCTTAATAGGATTTGGCAGATTTAGACAGAAATAGATGGACATGTTCTTCATCAAAAAATTGCTATCACCAGAGCATTCAACACACTGTGATAGTGAGTATTGACATTTTCACTCAGATTATGAATCAAATATTTGCAAAGACAGTTTTTGCTTCTAGCAGTGACTCGCTGAATGGAATATTCCTTTGATAGTAGACATCCCCATGCTCAGCTGGAACATCATAGTAGAGCTTTGTGGTGCTTCTTTCTTATTAATGATAATCATTAAATCTATGTCATAGTGAAGATCCCATGTATCGGCACATTGCTTATCAAAAAATACGATACATGCAATGAATGTATCTGTCAGCTTATGTTGTTGCCATTTCAAAATGGTATCATGTCTATTTTGCAACAAAATAATGGTCAGTCGCAGATGCTTCATCTCCTAATCAAGTCTAGAAGTGGTTAAATGCTACCATGCCTGAAAGAGATCTCCTGACTTAACATCCAACAAACACAACTAACCCACTGAACGATTCTCTTCCCCAAATGCCATCAAATTATTGTCTTAAATAGTCCAGGACACCATCACAGAAATGAATCAACCTTGTCATGAGCATTGCACAACATGATAGTTGGGGATTGACTGATGTCATATGATCCTGTCTAGAGTGCATCAAGAAATTAAATCGTATTCCATCTATCTCTTACTCTTTATGTTTTTTGTCTATTTAGGCTAATTCCTTCTGGGTTGGGATATGACCAAAAGTATATTACAAAACCTTAAATCCTCTTTGATTTCCATATTGAAAATATAATCTAAATCAAATTGATGCAGTAATTTAGTGACATGTAGTAAATACAAAATAATAAATTAAAGCATAAGAACTTCAGATTGAAAAGTAATAATAAAAAGTAATGCTGTGCTGGGCCTTGGAGTTACACAACTGCACCTTGACATGAATTGTCAAACAATTCACTGAAAGTATGTGGGTGGATTCCAAATGTTGGTTGTCTATTTCATCTAAGTAATGATGTATGTACTATCTCAACACAAAAATACTATTAAAGCACATTCTTTAATAAAATTTTGAACGATACCATTTAAATTGTACTGATATTAAAATATGATCATATTACTGATATTAAATAATACTAAATTGATACTAAATACTGATATTAAAATACTATCATATGAAATTGTCTATTTACGCTAATTCCTTCTGGGTTGGGATAAGACCAAAACTATGTTACAAAACCTTAAATCTTTTTTGATTTCCATGTTGAAAATATAATCTAAATCAAATTGATACGGTAATTTAGTGACATTTAGTAAATACAAAACAATGAATTAAATCACAAGAACTTCACATCGAAAAATAATAATAAAAAGTAATGGGCCTTGGAATTACACAACTGCACCTTGACCTGAATTGTCAAACAATTCACTGAAAGAATGCGGGTGGATTCCAAATGTTGGTTATCTATTTCGTCTAAGTAATGATATATGTACTATCTCAACAAAAATTACTATTAAAGCACATTCTTTAATAAAAATATGTACGATATTATTCAAATTGTATTGACATTAAAATATGATGAAAGTTTTTCTTAGTACATGAAAAATATCTTATTACAACTTCCTATTGGTATCACAATTATGAAATAATATATAGATCAATCAGAAAAAAAATCTTACATAAAATCAAAGGCAGGAAACTGACAAAGAAAGTATCACTAATTTTTATTTTAGTTGACAACTGTTCACCAGTGACATAGACGATTCAGAAATAGCCATGGCTTCTAATAAGTTTGTTCATCCTAGATCATAGAAAGAAGTGTTTCTTCTCTTATAATGCATTAAATTGGTTTTTTTTACTTTTTTAAATATAAATTAATAAATAATTTAGGGAAAAAAAAAAACTAACCCTTATTTCTAAATCCTTTCTTGTTTGAACTGAAAATTTTCTTTGTAGCACTGATGTTAATCTTTTTTGCTTTTAATAACTGGAAAGTATTGGTGTAGCAAGGAAAAGGATGTTCTCAAGTTCCCCCTTCCTTTGATTGCACCCAAAAATGAAAGAAATATAGTAAATATTTAGAACTTTTATTTGAAATGCCCATCACTTTTATGAAAGTCACTCTGCATCTCAAAACGACTTTTTTTTTTTCTGGTTAAATGGTTAAGATCATCATATCACCTCCTATTACAATTTCTGGGAATGTCTCTGTATTATTAAGAAATAATGGATCCAGAGAAGTATTACTGTTTTTTAATCTACATTTCTAAAGAATTTGGGGCATATAAAACAGTATGTATGTACAAATCTATGTAGTATGTTTGTATATGTCTTCCATATTCTTGAACTTGTTGAATTAAATGCACACAAGCTTCAGGACTATTTAATAACAAGGGATGGTGTAACTTTTGTATTTAACCCATTTTCCATGCAGGTCTTTAGTGAAAATTTTGCTAATGGAAATGCCAAGATTCTGAAAGAAAAACATTTGAAATGAAACAATGAATTTTTATGAAAAGAAAATTTCACAACCTTATAATTTGTCTCTTATCGTTAAACTAGCCGGGTACCGTCACTTCGCTCTGGAACCCTTGCATCTATAGCATTAAAAAAAAAAAAATTATTTATTTAGCAAATTAATATTGAGATTGGAGATTATACGACTCCCCAGCACGTTGTGGCCTTCTCCACTTAACTCAGGTGCATTGCGGGTTGGCGCCATACACTTCATCGTCAGTTTGCCAGATTATTCCCCGTAATAATTTCGAAAAAATCCGACCTTATTCCTTGTCTACATCTTAAAGGAAACCTCGTGCAAAGGTCTAAGGGTTGGGGGTGGGTGTTGATGAGTCAGTCAGTGAGTGAGTCAGGACTTTTCTTTTTATATATGTAGATTTTCATGAATTTTGTTTTGCTAACATCATTGATTAGTTCTTTATAGATTATATTTGGATCTGTTATTTTCTCATTTTCAACTCTTATCCGATTCGTTCTTTACATATTATTCCTGGTGTTTTGATATCATGTTTATTAATGAAAATATGATCTATATTTGTTTTCGCATTTCCATGAATTGTACATTTGTTTCTTGTTGTTTCGTAAAGACGATTTTTGAAAACATTATTGCACATAAGTTTTACGTATTTCTGTACCTCATTGTTTTTATTCATTTTGAAAATATCTATCAGTCTAGTTGGACAGTTTAATATATTTTCCTTTTTTATGAATAGATTCTCTATTTTAGTAACATTTTAGTAATTTGTAATTTAGCATTTTCTTACAGAATGACAGACAGAATAACGTTTTTATAATATGTAATAATAATAATCGGGTACCGTCGCTTCGCTGCGGAACCCTTGCATATACAGCATTCAACAAACAAACTTTATTTATATAATAAATAAATGTTGCGATCATTGGAGAATATCTAACTTCCCAGCCCGTTGTGGCTTCTCCGAATAACTCGGATGTATTGCGGGTCGGCATCACACACCGAAAATTCACATTTTTGCATGTATCTTGCAAATGCTGAAGCGTTTGTGAATAAGTGATACATCGTTCGATAGAACTTTCAAATACTAACATTTTCTCAATATAATGTACTCTTCCATCTTTTATACTTTTCGTTTAAATTGAGAAAAAGTTAAAATTTGATCCTTTAAAAGACGCCATCTTGGAAACCCAACACTTTTTTCGAAAGATTTTTGTAGCATTTTCTTTGTCTTAAAAAGATTTACATTTTATCCATTTACATGACCAATCTATCTCTTATAGTTTGGTCAGAAAATTGGAAAAACGTTAAGTCTTATGACAGACAAAATAACGCTTTTATAATATATAATGTCTTCTGTACCTAGCAGTTAGCATGCTAAGGTTTTTCATTCTGTAGTGGTTACTCTAATTTATTATTATTTGCTTTGGTGAGGTTTCACTTCTGGGAGCGATAGACGAATCCAAAACCTTTTTCTGGGCTTGAGTGTATATCTGGCTGAAGAGTCATTCATGGACGAAACAGCTGTACCAGATGATAGCCGAAGGCGTGAATACAAACTTAATATGTATTCTTTCATTTCTGCTTTTCGAGGTTACATTTCGTACATGTTAAACTGTCGTAATAAAGTTTTGTTGATTTCTAATAATTCTAATTATAGTCTTTGTATGAGTTTTGATATGACTAAAAAGAATCTAAAATATATAAATCTATAAGCTTATTATTTAAAAAATGACAAATTAGACACTTAAGTGTTCAATGGTTACTATCATTTATTCTTTCTTCTTTTTTTTTTTGGCAAAAATTTAATTAAGAATAAAAAAAAATCCACAAATATTTTAGGGGTACACTATAACGCTTTTCTTAGATTCTATTTCTATTAATTGTGTAAAACATCAAATTCTAACAGAAAACAAAGAAGTCTGTATCTAAATGAATATTAGAAAAAATATCTAAAGTTACCAACAAAATCTTGAGTATCTAAATTTTTTTAAGTCATTAAAAATTATTTAAAAAAAAATTCTCATTTCACTTATGATAAAGCCTATCTTAATTAATTAGAAAAATAAGATTAAAACATCAGTAATTTTGTTGTTGTTCTTATTAATTATTTTTAAGAACTTTCCATTGCTATTGATTAAATAAACAAAAAACAACTTATTAAATCACTTCAAATAGTATGTCTATATACAAAGAAATAAACATTTAAAAATATTTTTAATAAAAACGACATTTCAATGATGTATATGACTTACTTAAATGTAAACAGTTTTTGCAATTTTTTTACATTAAAACTTCATTTCATTATAATGTCTAATGTGACATAAGTCAAGCAGCTTTTCCTAACAAACCTGAAACTTAAAAGCCTTGTTCATCTGGTCATATCAAACTTGCAAGTTAATTTATTAGTTATTGACATTCCCTGGCCTATTTTGTTCAAAACTTACATTTATATTTTAGCTACTTCTGTGTGTGATCTAATATGATTACAATATCTGTACAAGCAAATCAGTTGTTTACTGAAAAGTTATTTCACCAAACTCGCAGTAAAAAGGCTTTTTATGTTTCTAATATAACTGAATATTGAAATGGCGGTTTTTATCTACAGATAAAAACATTTTTCACAAAACAATAACTGACTTTCATTCTTATAATTCTGAAAAAAATTTCCAACAAACAACAAATACAATCTTAATCACCTAATGTCCTTTAATATGTCTTTTTAAATTACTTCCATCAGAAAAGCTTTTTTCACAAAACTCACATTTAAATGGCTTTTCACCTGTATGTGATCTAATGTGTCTTGTTAAATGGCTTGCATTAGAAAAACTTTTTTCACAAAACTCACATTTAAATGGGTTTTCACCTGTATGTGATCTTATGTGGGTTGTTAAATTGCCTGCTTGAGAAAAGCTTTTTTCACAAAACTCACATTTAAATGGCTTTTCACCTGTATGTGATCTAATGTGTCTTGTTAAACTGCCTGCTTCAGAAAAGCATTTTCCACAAAATTCACATTTAAATGGCTTTTCACCTGTATGTGATCTAATGTGCATTGTTAAATGGCCTGCTTCAGAATAGCTTTTTTCACAAAACTCACATTTAAATG
>JAFIDM010056384.1:191-16267 GCA_023159025.1 Thereuonema tuberculata | reverse complement strand
ACGTAGGTCCTCCCACCATCTTCAATTCTTCATTCTGAAGGATAACAGCCATGTGATCAGGTGTAGATGTGCGGGTTGTACATCATAGAAGGGCCGCTAGTCAAAGGGGTGGGATTTTGATTGATTAATATATAGAATATTTTTTTTTTTTTATGGCCTCATGAACAATCCCAGAATTATATATATAATGTCTATACGATATATCCAATCCTATGTTAATTTCAGGTATGTTTAGAGGGTGGCCTTGTATGCTGATGTTATCCACAGACAGTGGGGATTTGTATGTTAATGATGCTCTTCATTGGGATTAAAGGGAATAATTGACAGGTATGTTTAGAGGGCTGCCAAATTATTTTGGATAATAATCAGATCAAGACTGATAATTTCAATCAGATTAGAAGATTATTTCACATTTTAAGACACAACATCCAATTAAAAAATTCTTACTTTTTCTTGCCGTATGTCCCTGTTATTTCCACATTCTTTTAGCCGTAGTATATCCATGCTTGTGGTTGCACGTGTTTGGTATTGTATCTTAAATGATATTTCATATATTTGACTTGACTGTTTTTCGAGAGAAGCTTGCAATTAAAATCCTAAAGGTGAGTGAAATTTACTTTATTGTAAAAATTGTAGCATAGTGCTTGGGAAAAGAATGTGTTTAATATTGATTTCAAATATTGTTTATCAATTCATTACATTTATTTTTTTTATGTACAAACGTACCCATGTTGAAACTTCTTAAAAATAAATAGTTATATTTTAATTTTAAATATTGAATTGTAGATGTCAGAAAAGAATAAGGATGCTAGAGGAAAACATGATCCTCTGTAGAATATAATTGATTGTGCGGGTTCAAAAATCCAGAGCTCAACCTACTACGATGGCCGAGCAATTTGCAATCAAAGTTTTCTACTGACTTGGTCAAGTACTCGGCAATGGTAAGAGCTGGACATGTGATCCCATTGACTTTATTTCTTATTCTGACCTCCATTGGGTTAGATAACTATATGGCACGACCCTATACAGGCGTCCGGTTGTTCTTTATGTATGGAATGGCAGTATTAAAAAAATAAAAAACATGTAACAGGATCCCATACAATACAGCTTGAACACAAAATTTGACAATAATACTTCAGAAATTATCACCAAAAACTGAATTACATATATTGTAGCCAGTGTAACCTCAGATTTTGCTGTGATTGAAGTTTTATTTGTTGTTATATCCCCTGCTGCCTTAGTAACTACACTCCCGTGCAACTAAATCGACTCACTCTTTCAGAGCGCACAAAAAGGCATATGTTTTTTAAATGGCTTAACCGATTTTCAAAAAACATTTTTTTTTTGAAAGCCTAATGTATTTACTTTACAATGACACCATTATCATTTAAATCTGTACAATATTTTGTTTTATAATGCATTTTGAATGAAAATGCATGCTTAGGAAAAAAAAATTGTGGATACTTAAAATTAAATTACAATAAAAAAATTCAAACAAAACAAGGAAACTTTTATTAATCAATACTTGGTGAATCCCCTTGCCTGTACGACAGCTTCATGTGGTTCCTCATAGACCCTATTAAGGTTTTGACAAAGTCTTGGGGGATCCCATTCCACTCCTCCTCCATCGCAATCTTGAGCTCGTTGATACTAGACGGTGCCGGATTTCTGGCTCGGACCCTCCGTTTCAGCTCGTCCCACAAATGCTCAATCGGATTCATGTCGGGACTGAGGGCTGACCACTCCATCGTCTCAAGACCAATCTCCTCCATGAATTACCGAGTGGTACGTGCTGAATGACACCGGGCATTGTCATGCACCAACATGAAGTCTTCCCCGATATATCCTGTGTAGGGCCAATATTATCCAGGAGAATGTCCTCAATATATCGTCGAGCAGTCAGACCCCCCCCCCCTCCGGCCTCCACCAGGTATGAAAACAAGATCTGTTTTTCCCTCAAGGGATATCCAGCTCACATCATGCAGGAACCGTTGCCGTCCGAGACTGTTTCAGCAAAACAGCACTGTGAAAATCGCTCTCCTGGACTACGGTAGACCCGGCCTCTTCTATCATTACCATGGAGACACATTCTGCTCTCATCAGTGAATAGTACAGACTGCTATTGCTCAATGCTCCAATTGAGGTGTTCCCGAGCAAATTCGAGTCGTGCTGTGCAGTGACTTACGTTTCAATTTTGGCCTCTAGCGGGCCGTCTTGGTGTGAAGTTGGCTTCCTTCAAGCGTCTTCTGACTGTCCATTGACTAACAGCTACTCCACGAACTTGTCTCAGCTCCTATTGCAGATCGACGCCCTTGAGATGGCAATTTCTCAGTGAAAGTTTAAACGATAAAGCCATCGTCCCTCTCAGATGTGCATCGGCGCCGTTCAGTATGTGGTCTCTGAGTGAAGGTACCAGTTTCCTGAAACCTTCTGAATACTCTTGAGACAGCAGATTGGCTCAAGTTTAGTTGACGAGCGACTTCTCGTTGACTGTGGCCTGCTTGCAACAAAGCAACAATTTGTGCGGCGTCTTCTGGCGTAGTATCCATGGGTTTGTGAAAACTATGAATTAAACTTGCAGAGATGTGTACAGATGAATGTCTCATAAGCGACTGATAAGAAATATCGGTCCACGTGGGATTTTATAGGGGAGTGCAGCGGCAACTCGTGGTTTCCATTCAGACTGCATTTTGCTACGCTTACGTTCAGATCACATTCATTTGGAAAATATTGTACAGATTTTAATGATAATGGTGTCATTGTAAAGTAAAAACATTTAGCTTTCAAAAAATAAATGTTTTTTGAAAATTGGTTAAGCCATTTATAAAACATAGGCCTTTTGTGCGCTCTGAAGGAGTGAGTCGATTTAGTTGCACGGGAGTACAATCTTTACTGAACATCTTTACATCCTATAATTTAATGCAAAAGTTTTGCTCAGTGGTTTTCATAAGATAAAACTAAGTTTGGATATATCAGTGTTTGGTATTTTGAAAAGATGAAACAATTATTACTATTCTGAGTATTCATTAACAGTTATTCATAAGCATTAACAAGCAACAATGATTTCAGAATAAGGTAAGAATAGTTAAATTTCCTTAACTTTAAACTACATAAATAATATGATAATTGTTTCAACCACTGTTTGGTTGCTAAACTTCAAGAAAATAATCCAAAGAATAGGCTGTTTTTAAAATGTAGGATTTATGTTTAGTTTATATATTACAATATTTATAGTAATTATTATGTTAATAAAGTATGCTAGTACAACTCAGATTACTGTATGTAATGTAGTTAAATCCATTCTTCACTAGAAATCCAAAAGTATCACATTGATATTTTGGCCAATATATTTAACTGGTAATTTTTTATGAAATCTCACCTGTGGAATTAGGGCTAATTTTATTATTTTTTTTTAAAGAAAGTGATTCCTGAATACATGATGGGAATAAAAGCGTTGGAAAATCCTGGCTTCGTTTTCTAATTTTTCAGATATTTACAAATTTAATTTGATTGCCTTGAAATTTATATTAATATAAATTAAATCTTCTTATTAAATATTAAGAAGAAAATTTCTCATTTACTTAGCGTTAGGTTACATTGCCTGAGGGCGATAATTTCCTTTTTGATGTTCATAAAATCATTCGTATATAAGAGACATTTTTAACATAATTTTAATCAGCTTGTAGTAAAAGAAACTTATTGTAAACATATTTAAACATCCGATGCTTCACTTCGTTAATTTTACGGTGACTTATCTGTCAGAAAATGGGGAGGGGGGGATTAACTTAGTCTGAGCTTTTCAAATTTACAAATATTTACAAAAAGTGGCGCTTCTTCATCCTTCTCCTTTATGTATCCACAAATTTATCCACAAAGCATGAAGGTCACAGGGTTACGGTCACTTGCACCACAAGCACCTGCTAATTACACCAGAAGGGTGCCGAGCGAGTCGCGACTTGGTGCTTACTATTATCTCAATATCACAGTTAGGACGAAGAGGGTTAGTTTTTCTAGTAAAAGATCGTGCGAAACCTTTTTGAAATAACTTTGGCTATCCACCATCAACTCGAGCTCTTTAAAAGTAGTCTCAAGACAGATATGTTGTCACTACTCTGACAAATAGGCCAAAATCAGGGGTTCTGTAATGTGCACTTTAACTGAAGGAAGCTTACCTAGAAAGATCTGTAAGCAACACTCGATGTGCGCTCCTCCCACACAGCCGACCGATGCATGAGTGCCCGATTAGCTGTAGATTAGGTAAATTTAGGTTTCAACCCCTCCAAGATGTTTATATTGAAAAACTTTAAAAATTAGCTTGCCTTGGTATTGTTTGAATGAAATATAAATACAGAATGTCTGTATTTTTCACAACATAAAAATGCACTTGGTTTCAATAAACGTTAGATTTGATGGAAGTAAAACAGGAAATTATTGTTGAGGCACCTCTTGAATAAGTTCATAACAACTTATTTGCTTATTGTTCTTTATGCTTTATTTTTGCGCCAGCTAACATGTATACTTTCTTTTTATTTTTTTATGTGATTCATTTATTTATTTATTTACTTTATACTTTGGATATTTATATTTTTATATTTTTATGAAAGACAAGGCTATCAAAATAGCACAGAAACAACACGAATTTGTTGGTGATACATGTATCAATGTTGGTTTATTTCTTTATTTATTTTTTGCATCGTCGTTGGAAACAGGTTTTTGTCACGGCCTTTCTCATGTCAGAATAACCCGCAATTTTTTTCCATCTTGATTCATTGTGGCGATGTTTTATACGCGTGGTTACTGAAAGAGTTTGAAATATATATCTAATTTTCTTAAAAACTACACCACCAAACAACATTTTTCCATCGCTTTTATTCCTAGTATCGTTTTCATCCAAAAAGAAAAGAAATAACGTAAATTTCGCAGGTGAGATTTCGAAAAATATTACCAAAGATAAAATTAATTATATAATACAAGTACCTAAAACAATCTACACAGTTGAAGAACAGATCGAATCAAAATGGCTATTCAAACCTCACTCTTTCCCGCTAACGGAAGTAAGAATCAAATCACCACTAACCGGAAGTAAGAATCAAGCGACCACTAACAGGAAGTCACAGTTGCTGATTCTGTGTTGTCTAAATTTTAGCATAAACATTTGAAAATTTCAGTTTCAATCATGTAGTTTTTTGTGAATCCTGGTTTATTGCTAGAGTAGTTTTTGGTAAGGATCTGTATCAATTAATAATAAAACATCTTCATTCGATTATTTATTTTAGAGAATGAAATAGGCTTATCGTCTGTGTGTTGTAATTTTCTTTGACAATTGCCGCCATTTGCATTTCTTCTGTGTAAAAACTTTTTCTTTTGTTTTATTGACTTAATTCCAATTCTAACATGTTCATTACAATAACGAAATAATTGAAAGATTCGTAAATGCAAGAAATTTAAGAGGACTGCTTTTGATTAAAAAAACAGCGCGAACTTTAATAAAAAGAACATAATTGAAAGCCTAAAATTAAAGAAATAAAATTTACTGGATATATTAAATGATCTACTGTTAACTGTAAAATGATTTACATTGAGAGATCAATAAAAATCCCAAACTAAAAAGGTTGCAAAATTTCTAAAAAAACTTTCTTCAAAATGACCGATCACATTATTTCCCAGAAAGATGAAAAGCTTTTTAAATGTGAATTTTGTGGGAAGAGTTTTGCGCGTTCACACCATTTACATGATCACGTTAGAACCCATACAGGTGAAAAGCCTTTTAAATGTGAATTTTGTGGGAAGAGTTTTGCACATTCAAGCAGTTTACATTCTCACATTAGAACCCATACAGGTGAAAGGCCATTTAAATGTGAATTTTGTGAGAAGAATTTTATAACATCAAGCAATTTACATTCTCACATTATTAGAACCCATACAGGTGAAAAACAATTTCAATGTGAAGTTTATGGAAAGAGTTTTGCACAATCAAGCCATTTACATTCTGATATTAGAACCCATACAGGTGAAAAGCCATTTAAATGTGAATTTTGTGAGAAGAGTTTTGCACAATCAAGCCATTTACATTCTCACATTAGAACCCATTGAGGTGAAAGGCCATTTAAATGTGAATTTTGTGAGAAGAGTTTTACAACATCAAACAATTTATATTCTCACATTAGAAACCATACAGGTGAAAAGTCATTTAAATGAGAATTTTGTGAGAAATGTTTTACAAAATAAAGCAATTTACATTCTCACATTAGAACCCATACAGGTGAAAAGCCATATAAATTTGAATTGTGTGAGAAAAGCTTTGCACCATTAGGAACTTTGATGAAACACATGCAGACACATCATCTCCTTGTTACTTAAATATTGTTGCATATGCTTCTGAAGTTGCAAGTAGGATAATAAAATTTGTCATGTGGAGGTTACATAATAATTGTACGATTTCAGATAAATGTATTTTAATTCTTAAAAAAATAAAGAATTCTTTATAAGAAAATAATATATATTTAATAATTTCTTTCAATTGGATTACTTTTAATTGACACAGGCTGGTATCTCTTTGTCTTTGCTGGAATCCTTGTAGTTACCTCTAGTAGATGCTTCTATCCTAATGATACTAGAAAACATACATTGATTCTCAGGAACAGTGAACGTTTCAATCTAATTTCACAATCAGCATTTTAGTCCATCAAAGATGCTTGTAGAATAGGAGAGCTTGAAAAATTCCTATAATTTTTGTACTTGAATACAGTTTTAACAGTTTACTGGTTCTCCTCATTTAAAAACCAGTCCTTTTTTTCATCTTATTAACAGTTTCAAATTATTTATTAAATCTTCATGATTCGAAGAAGGCTAGAAATAATTGAAATCGTAAAACTTCATAATATGAAAAAGCGTAACTTATCTTTTTATGAATTAAATGATTCAACAAATGTTTTAGAATAATCATCTTATTTAATATTACAGTGTTATATAATATTACATGAGGATGAATTTGTAAAGTCAATTTCTTTTCCACTTATTAATTAATATCCAATAGTGTTTATGTTGATATACTGAACACTGGTCATACATTTCTTTTGTCTTTTGCTTTAGTTGATTCATCTGTTCTTCATCTGCATTTATTTATATTGGATGCAATCTTTGGATTGGGCTCACTAAAATTCTATCATCACCTCCCGCAAAACTTCATCAGCTGGAAGTTGCGCAAGTGGCCATGAATCCCACAGGAACTGCTGAACAATTTGATCCTCTCCATGCCTCATTGCTGTCAGTGTGTTGTAGCAGTCTCAGGTGACCAAACACCTTATTAAACAGTCGATGTGCGACACATTTTTCACGTTTGACATGGGAATGTTAACCCCCATCTAAGTGTCACATCCTGTTCAATCCTGATAAATGGATTCTGCACCTCATTTGATTATTCAGACAACTTCCATTTCTGTGTCATTTGCTTCTCTGATAATGTTCTTTAATAAATAAACTCAAATGCTTCTGTTTTTTGGGTCTATTATATTCATTTTGTAATATCCCCTAAATTTTGTGGCAGTGTAGACAATTTGTCCAACATTAAGTCACTTATCTGCTACAGAAGTTGAAGTTGATCAATTTTTTTTCTGCTGATTGCAGCTACCTTTTCTAGTGGGGATTGTTGAAGCTTGACTGATTTATGCTTTCATGTTTTGTTTAATTATATAACAATTTCCTAAGATTCAAATGTTTTTGGGATTTCCTGCTATTTGTGGGACTTCCAAACATAATCTAGCATTAAATTGTGTAGTACAGTTTTCCTTAATTTTTTCTTTTGCCCAATGAACCTTATTCACATAACATAGAACCTAATCCTATGAACCCTAAAGAAAAAAAGAAAAATTTTAAGACTTAATGGAGAAGAAAAAAAATGGAGCTTTCTATGGGAAAATATAATGTTACTTCCTATAGTGATTAATACTTAAATATCCCAGAAGGAGCTCTGGCCCATTCACAAGCAAAGTGGTATGTGAACAAGCAGATGGGATTTACCAGTCATTGAGAAGTACGCAAATCATGTGAAATGTATGAAAGGCAAACAAAGGCCAATAGCTCTGTTGTATCTGATACTCCAAGTAGAATAGAAATAAGCAGCAGATTGTTCAAGATGCTACAATGCCAGCTGGTCAGATTGGCAAGTTTGTAACTTTGCTTAAACTCAAACTTTTGTTCATTTGAAGACCTTATTATTGATGGAATGAAGGCATTGATAATTGTTTAGGAGATGGATGAATACAAGAAGGGAATCACCGTACGTATAACCAGGCAATTAAGAAGTTACAAAGTTCAAAGGTTACTGTAGACAGTGTCCTACTGGGTGGTTAATGGCAATTATGTACATCTCCATCACGTCAGTCAAATAACGATTAGCAGAAGCTGATCTGATTTCAAGTTAACAATTTTGTTGATGGTCATTTATTATTGGCAATCTTAAGCTTGACTGGGATGGTGTCATAGTAGAACTGCATTACGACGGTTGTCGAACATGTTATTCTGCAACAAGCCTTGGTTCTGTCTTAATAATAACCAGAGTCAATTCCAGGAAAATGCAGCTTATGTTTCAGAGCAGCACAATCTTGCCAACCAAGTATAGTCATATGGAATACCATTTGTTTCATATGCTGATGACATCTGATAAGCATGGCTACATGGATATTATAACAGCCATAGGTGCATTTTTGAATGGCATCCAGGTCATTCATCTGTGAGATAACACACATTGCTAACATTTCTTCAGTGTATCTTCTATACACTTCTATGACTAGTGGACTGCCAGTGATGATTGACCATGTATTGTCATTGTCTCTTTCTAAGCCTCTCGTGACTATCATGAAACGAATTACCCTTAAATATCCAGATACTGCTTGGAGAGGCTGCATCACAGCATGCTGGGTTAGTTGTGGGAATGTATTCCATAAGATAGAGGTCAAAACAGATAATTTTGCTATGTGACCTTAGGTTGTAGCCTGTAATACAGATATATTTCCTTACAAATTAAACCGTATGTAATTCCATTCTTTTTCTTTTTCTAGTGGCTCAATCTTTGTGAGTGATCCACTTTCATTTAATGTTGTTTTATACTAATGTCGAAATTCTGCAATTTTGAAATAGTAATGTAAATACACTTCAGATCAGTAGTCGGTGGCTTTTACACCAGCTTTGAGAGACCTCTTTGAGTTGTAGTCATTGTATAAGCGACTGCTCATAAAGAATATTTATTTTAGGTGAATTTTTGCTCAACCATTCTCCTCTTACGAAACTTTACATTTCAATTTATGAAATATAATTGATTTCGTAAATATAGTCTGATGTTAAGATTGAGGTATGACATTTGTTTAATATGTTTTTCATGAGGATCTTCAGTTCTATATCAGTACAGACACATCAAGCACAGCTATTCGTATAGAACAAGCACAGAAATCTGTTTGTTTTTCTATTTATTACATTTTATTTAATTGTCCAACTTAAGATCAATATCATTATTGCAGCTTTAACAATATTCATTTGCAAAACATTCTTTTGACATTTCAGTGTATTTACTTATCTCATTGTTTTTAAAATTCAACTCGATGATCTCATCACGTTTATTAACTTATGGCACCTTGCAGTTTTTTTCATTAGGTTTCATGGGTTATGTTCAAACAAACATCTATCTTTTATGTCTTTTTGGTTTTTTTGCATAATAATCTCTACTGTTTTAAACTTGCTTTATGTACATTAACAATGTTTAATTTTGATTGGAAATTAATTTCTTTTTATCTATTTTTTGGACAGTGTAGTAATCACTACATTTGCCCATACATACACAATAGTTGCTTAAAAGAAATTAATTGTATCAGTAAATATTGCATACTCGTCAGGAACCTACTCAACAAATCTACTGTATGCCAAATGTGTAAGTTTCTACTGCATTCAATGAAATGTGTAGGGGTAAAGTCGTACAGGTTTTTCTATATTTTGTATGTGTTGCAAATATTGAAGTCTTCCAGTTTGTCAGTGTAAATTTCAGCAATATGATAAACAAGATACTGTCACAATTGAAGTGTAAATAATTACCTAGTTTATTGGTTGAATATCTTCCTTAACTTTCTTTCATATTCATTCTTTCAGATATATCTACAAAGTAACTGTGGAATTGCTTTTATATATTACTTTTTTGTTTTCATTGAGTGTTGGATAAAGTTATTTTTCTTATAGAAATATCAGAAAAATGAAAGTTAATTTAAGAGGCTGAAGCTTTTTCATCTTGACACCTAAGGAATAAAACAGATTAGCAGTTTCTGAGGAGTATGTGACCAACAATGCACAGATGACATGGCTTAATGTTTACATTTGAAAACAGGAGAAATAGTTAAGAATAAGTAAATTCCTTACTTTTTTTTTCATTTTTGATGGATGATTCTCACCATATCAATGATCTGAACAGTTTGCATTATTATACAAAAGAATTAAAAATTGAAGTCAATTATAAATTACCAGTTTTCACTATAACCGAATATAGGACAAAAAAACAGTTCCTAAAGTAACATTCATTGTAGTTAACAAATTCTTTGAAATATCTTTGGGAAATTACATAGTCTAGTGTATAGTAAATACTAAGTTGTTTCATGTAATTAATAGCATTGAGTGCTTTAATCATTTTAATTTCAAGTTAACAAACTAAAAATCGTAATAGTTTTTTCTTGAAGTCATTAAGAAAAAAAATCAGATAATGAAGTCGTATTATGTTGAATTTAATTTTTAAGGAGGTGGCTTTTCATGAAAGGTACATAATTTGCTTGTTGCTTACGTAATTATTATTATCTTTAAAAGTTACTGAATATGAAGACTTTAAATATATAGAGTTCATTCCAATTACTTCGATTTAATTATTAGTAATTTATAATTTATAGAGAGACTTGGAAAAGTGAAATTTTGTAATTAAAGATCAATAATAATTTTCATTAGAAATCCTTTGATGAAAGAAAGCAGCAGATTTCTTTGATCACAATTTTAGTAGGGATAAGCCATGTCATCAACTACTGGTTTCTTTTTGATAACTTTAGTTTCAAAACTTATCAAATTTGGCTGCACTTTTAAATTAGCCACTCAACTTTGAAGTAGCCTATGTTTCAATTGATCTCCAAAACTGTAAGGGTTTTTACACTTTTCAAGTTGAAGTTTAAAGTCAACTATAATAACATTTACATAAAATCATTTATATTTGCAATCTTTGAAAAATTCTCATATCCTATTTACTGTCTTATAGCACCAATCACGTTAACCAAATCCCATCTTCTGTCTTAACACAGTTCTGGAATATGTGAAGGCAATCCTCTTCCACATTTACTAATTTATATCTGATTCATCTTTCATTTATTCTTCACCTCATCATTTACATGATGTATTTGTCAATTTTGTGATTTTCACAATAATTATGTCAACCATAGACCTAAAACATTATGAGATTATAATTTAACTGTCAAGAATAATAAAGTTACAAGATTCAATGCACAAGATTGTAAAAAAAATATAAACAATAACATAAAGATAATTATTTTTGTCTCGTTCTTCTATGAATTATTTATGTATAAATATGCACATACAACTGAAACAGAAATTTAAATAAATAAATGTTACAAGTGCACACACAAAAAAAACAATAACAAATAAAGAAAACTAACAAAATTTAAATAAGAAGATAGATAATTTGATAGGTAAATACATTTAACGAGTTCTGAAAACATCACACTAAAATTGGATTTGTTAAGAAATGAAGATTACAGAAACATTGTTCAAGTGCTGGATTCAAAACATGAAATTAAATGACAAACTCATCTTAGTCTGATCAAAGATTATTGCTGGAATATTTTGACCTAAATATAAAATGTGGAAGCAGATGGACTTACTGTATAAGCACTGAAAACAATGAATCATAAACTTTTACCCTCATTTGGAAGACAGCTAATTGCAGAAACTGTCAACCATTGATCTGATGATGAACCTAAAGGCTAGTACACACCTAGGGACAAAGTCATGTGACATTGTATAGAGACAGTTGCGTTACATTGTCCCTAGACTGTCACTATACAATGTCGTGGGTCCACACCTAGGAGCCAGTTGCACTACAGAAATGAAAGGATTCCATTCCTTGCAGCAAAAACAGTATTGGGTGGTAAGCAAATCAACTGCACTTTTCAGGAGAAAAACCACTTTTTTTTTTGACTCTGTCAGTTTTTATGTTCTCTCTTGAATTGAGATTTCAAATTGTGGAGTTTCTTCTCCATGTCTTGAATTGCCGTCTGGTATTTTTGGGTCATATGCTCCATAGCATCCTTCCTTTGATTTCTGTTACTATAATTTACACTTGTGATATCCCAAAGACAAGGGAGGGCCTGAAAATCTTCGATTACATTTAATGTTTTTTCCATGGTGGACAAGTAGAAACAGACTCAGAAGTCTCGGAACACCTACTGACTACGAAATGTCGTGCAACATTGTATCATGTTCTGCGTTTCGATGGGGAACATGAAACTTGGGACTTTTTTATCTTAACAGTTCACGAACATGAGAAAAATGTATCGCAACAGTCCCAGGACAGCCCTGAGACACATATTCCACGACTTTGTTCCTATGTGTGTACTAGCCTTAAAGTTACAGGAAGGATTTGTGAAACATTATCAGATGAAGGATAACAATGATCAAACACATCTACTATTAAAAGATATAAAAACCATCCATTCTTAGAGAACTGTTTTGAAAATAAATTCTTCATGATCTATATGTAAATATTAAATTCTTAATCAATCTGCAGAATAAGCTTATTTTGGAATTTAGAAACTTCAAAATCAAGTTAACATTGTTGTTAGAAGTAAGGATTCGAAGCTAATATCCTTCAAAGTGGTTTGTTTTTTAACAATTCTTCTAGATCATATCTTACTGAAGGAATCTACTGGGGTTTTTCTTTCCTTTTGGTCTCCCACTTCTTGCTTTCATTACAGAAACAGTCAAAGTGGTACTCAAAGCTCTTAAGTTAAGAAACATGCTTTTTAATATCTAGCAGTGTGTATAATCATGGTCTGCCATTGCCAGGTTATACTTTTTGGAGATATGAAAGGATTCAAAAGATTCTCATTATTTAAGTTCTGATCTATGAATTTTGACAACAGTATCTAATAAAGCTGATAATGTATTTACCACATTTCAGTATATCCGATGGACAAAGCAGATCCCATTTTGTCCATCTTTAGACTGCCAATTTCCAGCAACTGTTGTAAGATACAGTGCAACTTGGATAATTCGAAGCTGAAGGGACCACTACAAAACTTCGAATTATCCAAGATTTCGAATTAAACAAGTTACATCTTTTAACTTTAATTTCAGGTCCAGTGAATGCTTGAAAAGATTATTCCGATAATCTTTTCAATAAGTAATAAGTAAATAATTATTCAGAAAGATCAAGGTATGAAAGACTTAAACACTATATGTATGTAAACAAAATAAGATATATATTATGTAAGCTACAGTATATATTACATTCAATACAGAAAATTTTATAGTTTTTCAAAAAATTGTGGAATGTCTGATTGTTTTGTAGAATTCAATCACTTAAAGTTATCAAAATCATCAAGCATGTTTAGTGAACGGAAAACAGCTTCACTTACGTTGGTTTGTCCTTCAATGTACCGACTAAATTCGCCCAAATGAAAAAGCGCCTCCGACGATGAAGGTATTGGTATTTCTTCTTCGCACCCTTTTCCACCTCGCGAATGACGGCAACCTTTTCAGCGAACGTTAAATTCTTGTACACGCGTGGTTTACTGAAAGACATGGTGACACTGACAGCAGGAAGCTCGAATGGCGTCACGTGTCGAAGGGTGGCGGGAAGGGGATTTCAGTTGTTACATGTCGAATTTCTTAACGATGAAACGACGAAAAGTCATTATGTTTCGAAATTTTTTATAAAAAAACTTCGAATTAAGGAAGTTGAACTTCGAATTATCCACGATTTTTTAACATTGATTTAATAAGAAGTTCAAGGGACTAAGAGAAATCTTCGAATTAACCACGATTTCGAATTAAAGACGTTCGAATTATCCAAGTTGCACTGTATATATTTTAAAAGTTTTACCTATTATGTTTTTTGTACAATAAAACATAGTTTTTATGCTGAAATATTTTTTTTCGTGTTTACACCTCATTTTTAGTCTTTACTTGGGTTATCCGCGATTTTCACTATTCGCGGTGCCCTTGCCACCCAATTCCGCGGATAATCAGGGCTCTACTCACTGTATATATTTCTTTGATTTCAGGTTTTCGAGTTAGCAGCCCTGAATCGCGCTTATTGTTTGCCGGTAAGTTTGACGGAAATGTTTGGGCTCAGCTCTAAGTTTTTCGTACCCTGTTTTATTCCTAGAGTTGTTTTTGGTGTATAGAAGATAGAACCAGTGAAATTAAGACGCATTTTGGTGATTTTTGAAATGAAACGATTTCGAAATCCTTACTTAATATGAAATCGATGGAAACACAGTTTTTTTGTTTTTTTGTCTTTTGGAGTTTTTAAGAAAATTAAAAATTTACTTGGGACTCTCTGCAGAAGCATCTATATAAAACATGACTACATTTGAGGTGTTTTGAAGATAATTATAGATACTTAAGTTAAAAAATTGAGGATTATTTCGAAATCAAACAACGCCGGGGAAGTGATATTTGAAATAACGAGCTTTCGGAAATTGAATATTTAAAAGTAAAGTTAGAATAAGGAAATCATTTTCTTCATATAATAGTGAAGGACTTGATGTACGGCTGGATAGCCTGGGTTTGTTAGTAATTGTAATCTATCAAAAATATTTTTTTTTCTTTTTTTTAATTTTTATGGTGTTTATTTTTTTTTCCTATTATTTCCAAACAAAACTTCCTGGGATGGGTGGGGATATTTTACCTCACCTAATGGTAATTAAAAGGAAAATATAGAGTTTTTTCTTACAATTTTTGTTGGCCTTTGCTGACTTATTTCCAAAAAATAAAAGAAAAAATACGTATGATAATATAACATTGAACTTCCTGCAATAAAAGCAGGAAATAATACCTTCCCTTCATTTCTTTTCTAAGTTTCACTTAAATTTACCGTTTTTGTTCAACTGCATTATGCGGTAACCGGAAGTGGATCCTTAGTTGGTATTAACTGAATTAACAACCATAACCTTTTGTAAATATTAAGTATGGCGCATTCTAGCAAGAGATCCTTTTTTTTATATTCGATTTCGATTTCTCTACTAAATTTCAAACATTTACTTCCAAAACAGCCACATTAAGCAAAGAGGAAAAAAAAACACTTTCGGTTACCATAAACTACAGTTTTACCAACGTTTTTATTTACATTTTTTTACAATTTTTGCTGGCTTTATTTCAAAGAGAAGTAAAACAGACGATGATGAAACATCGAATTTCCCGCATACTTTCCCTTCATTTCTTTTTTAATTTTAACATAAATTTCATCTTTATCAAGTATTTTTAATTTTTCTTCATCTCTTTGTTATTTTTCACACAAAAAATTAATCATGTTCGATAACTTTTGTCTTAGTGTTAAGAAAGTAATGTAATTTCAAATTTACCGCCAGGTGGGTTTCTCTGTCGCATCTTAAAAGCGCTTCAAATTCTGTCTTCAAATTCTTACTAACGCCGCTAGATGTCCTTGCCTTCAAAATGTGCGTCCGCCTCATGAGAAATAATTCCAAATGAATCTCGAATTTTCTTAAACACTACAAAAAAAAACAAAAAAACCCGATTTTCCCATGTCTTGCATTTTTCTACTACGTATTTCGAAATCCTTTGGATCGAAAATAATGAACATTCGACTTAGTTCCATTGATTCTATAGAAGAACCTATGTGCTCATACCAATTATAACATCATTCGCTTGGTTGATAAGATGAAATAGGCTTATCGTACCGTCGATGTGTTTCTTAGCTTTTATAATTACATTTCTTCACTATAAAATTTGTGTTTTCGTGGTTTTAAATAGTTTCTAACAAGTTCATTACAACACTGAAACAAGGAAATCATTCAAAG
>JAFIDM010056383.1:0-19406 GCA_023159025.1 Thereuonema tuberculata | reverse complement strand
TTACATTGCTGGACGTTAAACTTAATTATTTATGATTACATTATTCTCATAAGCTTCTTACTTTGTATTTAAAAGCCTTTGTACTCGAAAGTTTGAGATTCGGGTTTTTAAATCCTGTATTTATTACAGATATTTTTTATATGTTCTTTGTTTTTGGATCCACTTCCGATCGCAGGAGTGGCAACCATAACCTTTCAAGCCTTTCTGAGTTTATTATCGAGAGTAAATCTGGCTGAAGAGTCCTAATAATAACGAAACAGCTGTTCCAGATTCCCGTCGATGATAAGCTTAAAGCGTGAAAGTTTTGGCTGTGTGAGGCTCCATGTTCCATCCTTTGATTACATTGCTAAACGTTAATTATTTATACTTTATAATTTCTTTCATTTCAATTTTCACTAAATTCCTAGACACATAAACAGATTCATTGTATTTTTAAGCTGAAGAAAATCAAAACATCTGTAATCCCTTTAAGAATTACTTACACATAGTATTCTTTAAGTATTTGTTTTTTAGAAAGCCATCTGAAATCAGTTTACGTACTGTTAAATTTTGGCACTATAGGAACTAAAGTTTAGAATGGTAATTTTACTTAACTCTATTTGTGGTACACATAATAAACACAACAACAAACAGCACTAAGGAAATGTCGCTAGATAACTACAAGCTCTTCAATTACAGAGACGCTATACGCATTTGCTTTTAATTATAATAAAACACAATTTTCAACATTACATTTCTTATTTATCAGTCTTTAAATAAATGTTGCTTTCTCTTGTGTGTTTTTTTTCTAACAAATCAACAATGATATTTGTTTCATTCACTTACCTTCAGATAAGATTGTCCCATCTTTAGCCATTACATCTTGTACATCTTAGGAAAACAAAGAACAATTAGTTTCGTATACTTTACAAAATCCAATTTTTAAAAATTGAATAATTTTTGGTCTCTTGAACTAAACATAAAGGAACAAATAAAATTTAAAAGCAATTACCATCAAAGTTACATACGAACGGTAGCTGCTCTGTGCAGTCGCGTTCACTCCAATTGGATTTACTTATAACTCCACATTTCTTTGTATTCTCATTATCCTCGTTTTCCGACGTTCCTCCTAATGCAGGACCGCCAACAAGATTTCTTTTATGTCTTTTTCCAGACTTTTGTTTATTTTGTTTCATATTAACTGAAAATAAATTATGTTACTATTATTTTAATTAGTGTTTTTCTGAAATATTCATTTAAATGAAAGTCAAAAGAGCTTTTAATCATACATGTATTAAGAGGATAGTAGAGGGCTTTCTGAAAACCTCTCCAAATTAGTAATACTCGGCTTTTAATAATATGGGCTTTGTTAAAATGCTTAGCAATTAGATTCTTTTGTTGAATCAGCGAAATAAATTCATTCAGTAGAGTAATAATTGTATAATATTAATGTTGTTGTATTGCCGGTACGCACCGAAGTGCGAGCTTCGTATCCGAAGCATCCGTGTTCCAGGGAGCGCTCGTGTTCCCAAGATGGCAAACCCCTCGCAGACTCCCTAGAATTTCAAGGGAAAGATACTGGGGTGGTTTCCCGTGGCCTTCCCAAGGACGCCATTAAGTAATGACGTCAGACCAAAGAGAAAGTGAAGAAGAGGCTGGACAACACAGGAAAGGAAACTGAAACAGCCATGCCTCTGCCGGGATCGAACCCAGGTACTGGCGCACTGGCCGAGACCGCACGGCCGTAATATTAATATATGTTTGTAAGGTCGTTTCTTTCCCTGTTATCGCGAAATTCAGGCTTCTCGTTCATTAATAAGCTTTGGCAAGTCATGAGACATTCTTTCGCTTACGGTTAATAATTTCACTGTGATTGCTCGATGCAGCTTCAAACACTGCATTTATAATTTTGTTAGAAGATGACAAGCCACGAGTCCAGAATTCGTAGGAAAGTCAATTTACTTTCGAAGGGAAAAAATGTATATTGGACAATAGACAGCATCTATTGATTCATGGAAATAACTGACTAGATCTGATAAACACAAGAAGAATATCTATAAGTATCACAAGTTGACGCAACTGACTAGTCTAAAACATTCAATTACTTCTCGAATGTTCTAAATAAGTATAGAAAAAAGATAACAATTACAAAACGTAATTAAGAAATGAATTAAGTAATTAAGTAATGTAATTTAAATGAACTCTTACAAAAGAATAAAAGAAGAATGTGAATGTAATGTTTTTTAACTTTATTCTTCTTCAGCCCTTTTTATACCCATAGCCCCCCCCCCTTTTAGGGGTATTGGTCCCGCACTGACCAGATGGGTTGGGAAATATATTTTATATCTAGTATCAGATGTTATGGAACAGAGGGGATTTTCCAGGCCTTCCTCAGCAATCCATTAGGGAATGGCTTCAAACCGGAAGAGAAAGTGAAAAAGAGGCTGACAAACACAGGAAAAGAAATTAAATAAACATCCATGCCATCGCCAGTATTTGAACCTAGGTTGCGATGCATCAGCCTCGTGGGAGGCCATCGCCTAGACTACAAGGCTATCTCGTAACTGCAACAATAATCTATATTTTTTATTTAAATGTTTATGTTTTTAATTAAACAGGTTAATTTGAAATTTAATTTAATTAACTTAATAATTCTGTTCTATTCTGCTTCATTTTATTTTTGTTTGTACTTACAACGTCAATTTTCTTAAATTGCAAAACTTACATGTAAAGAACTGGTGATCTTTATCACGAAACTCTTCTGATATGAGACTGGTTTCTTTGCTTCCTTCTTCTTCCATAACTGCCAATTTTCCCCCAATATTGTAGCACTTTCTTTGTGCGTCCAGCCAATGTTCAGCATTAGTTAAATAAAAACGAACAACTTCGCTTGTTTTGCTACATATAGCAGGACATCCAATTTGGTCAGGATCTACATAGAATATACATCTTTAAATATAAAATAGGAAACATCGGATAAAAATAATCATCTAAGATAAAAACGGATGAAAAAAATTAATTTTCAAGTTATAAAACAAGTTTTGTAAATGAGACAATAGAAATTAAAAAATAAAAATTTATAGATTGTGACAGAACTCCCATGAACGTTACTACAAAGCTTAGAGTCCTTGTTGCTTTGTTTTTTCATTTCATTACGTTTTGAGGGTTGTTTTTTTCTATTAACATCGTTCAGTTAAGGATTTTCAGAATGCTGTAGTTCAAAAACTATAATAAACAAAATCGATTTTGAAAAAATTCAGCCAAAGAAAGTGTTTTAAAATATAAGAAAAAAAAGAATGGTTGCGTTTAGCAAAACTAATCTTTCATTGATTAATTGTAAGTTATATGAAGATGGAAAATTAATAAAGAAAAGAAAGCAAAGTTGGCATCTCTAATACCTTCCTTATAAAAGATAAACTTTTCATTTAGTTTCAGATTATATCAATATTATTTTTCTGTCATTGATAAGGTTTTGTTTTGTTTTTTTTACAAATGCCCGGGCTCGTAGCTTGATCAGCTTTCTTTAGGCCACAACTAGGGGGAGATACGATGCCTTTAACTGACGAATCGTTGCCCAGGGTACGCCAAGGGAGGCAGCATCATGTGATACCCGCTGGAACGGACAGAAACAGAAGAAGAAAGAAACATCCATGCCACCACCGGGATTCAAACCAGGATACCGGCACACTATCCGCAACGGCAGACCGCCGTCTAGACCGCACGGCCATGCAGGCACGGCCAGTCATTTATTCATCAATTTCTTAATAACTATAGACCAGGAAAGAAATGAGCAAGTCTTTATCATCAACATAACCTTGAATTGTATATTACATATTCATTATTATTATATTTATAATAATAAGAAGATGAAGCAGAAAAGGATTGGACTTCCAATCATTTAGTGTTGTGTGCTGTTCTGTCAACTCATGAAGATACATTTTCTTCTCTTTACCTATAGCCGGGAAACAAATTGCATAAGCTTACCCAGTTTCTCTGCAAGTTCTCGAACTGTTGGACAAGGGTCCGATTTCAGTCCTTGAGCTTACCATCATTGATTGCTCTTTGTGGTCTAGATAGGTGTTCATTTGCGAGATTCATTTACAGGATTAGTTGTATCGTCGGAAAAGAATTTCGCTAGCCAACGTTGTGCTGTGCATTTATTTTACTGTAACTTTCCCAAATGCTATTGTTATCTGGAGTCATTATATATGGAGTCCCACTTTAAATTCATATAGGAAAATGACTCAAAGTTAACTCTTATCCATCGTTTACTACCATGGACCATATCCCACTGGGAATTGATAACTCAAACCACTTGGTCACTACCTTACATGCAGCAGGTTTTCCGCTTTAAATTTCACAAGCGCCTTTTTGGGGACCTTTTAATCATACAAAATACATGCTAAATATAAGAGGGTTAGAAAACAGCCTTTCGGTATGAATATTCAATTTTATTTTTGACTTTAAATAAAATTTAATTAGTTGGAGTAAAAAGAAATTTATTTATTTATTATGATGTGCTTGAAAAGAAATTTAAGTAATCAGATATTATTTTATTAATGAAATAAATATTAGTCAATAGCGTGATTATGCAAATGAGTCAATCACGTTGTCTCAAGTGAGAAGTCAGTCAGGTGTGAGACGTGGAGATGAAAAGTAGACTTCAACCAGGAAGGTTGAACGGTGTATCCGTCGATAACGGGTGCGACCATTATGGTTACCCATAGGAGTGGAAATATCCCTGGAAATGCTAAGGAAGGAATAATACAAAAATGGAACTATCAGTAAGTTTACTACTTGAAGATTATTTCAAATACTTGGTGCCACACTTATACAAGCAGAAAGTAAGATTAATCGAACGATACGAGAAGATTTAAAGAACTATTAATTTAAACTTGAAGAAGTAATAATATTCGTTTTGGAAGAGTACATTCCGAAATTAGGTGAAGCCAAGTAGAGAGAAACTAAGAAATTTGTATTATTTAAATCCAGTTGGAACGATATATTCTGAGTCAGAATAAATCGAAGATAAATATAACTATAGACATTTTGAATCGAGTAATTAATAGGAAAAATTAAAAGTATTTCGATTCCGAAGATTGTATTGGACCATTCGATTATTGAGAACAAAGGGAGAATTTTCCATATTGACTGTAGACGATTCTAAGAAGAATTGCGGGTATGAAGAATACATATTATTCAGTAATGAGATTTTAATATGTTTGGATGAATTATTATTTGATACGGAACTAAGGAACGGAAAGGGAACAATAATCATTAGGAAGAATTGACAATTGCCAGAAGTCAAATTAGTTCGAGTGAATTAAGAAAACCTGAAACTAATCAGACGAATGATATTTGGAAAGAAGGATGAACACTTAATAATTAATGAAGATGTATGGATACTAAAACCTAGATCAGGTTAACGTTAAAAGAAGAGAAAGCTGTCGTTTTGGAAGACAACTATAAGAAGTGACGAAATAGGAAGAAAAGGGAATTGGAGCTAAATACTAAGAAGACATCTTTAAACGAAAGAAAAGTGTTAAGTGTTTTAGTGATAAATATAGTGCTTAATATTTCATAAAGTGATATAAGGAATTAATAATAAAAGCTTCAAAAGTTTGAAGTAGTGAAATTCAAATAGTGCGTTTGTGTTATGGTGGATAGCAGACCATTTCGAGCAGAAAGATTAGAAGACATCAATGAGTAAGTACTTTGTTATTTATTATTTGAGATAGGATACAGGTGATATCTAACTAAAGCAGATTGCAAATATTGATTTAAATATCGAGAGATATAGCACACAGTTATCTAAGTGGAAATAATTAAGGAGAGATACATAAAAGCTATTTTAATAGATAAAGGGAATATTAGAAAGTTAAATAATATTCACATAGGTGAAAAGTCCAGCAATGATAAACTGATTTAGAATTATTTATATACTAGTACATACAAGTAATATAAAAGGATTAAGGTGTTATAAATAACATAAGAGAATAGTTCACATAAGGGAGAAATTATTTAATTATTAAAATAAGATTCTTTTGGTAAATATTGAATGTATACTTGTTTAACAAATGTTTGTTAATACATATTATTGATTATAGTTAATTAGAAATTGATATAATTTATTATAGGAAAGAGATTGAACCTATTGTAACTTATAATAAGAATTGATTGATAAAAGAAATTAATATTGAGATTTATATTATTGAATCATACAACTATTTGATAGATCATGTTAGAGCGTGCTGTCATATTTAAATAATTATCGCAACTCTCTGCTAAAGATAGTAGCAATTTCTGAAAAAAGTACCCTTATCTTGAAAGATATCGGCTTCACCTTTCATTTCCAACAACCTGATACTTAGCTAGAATTAGTTAATGCAAGGATGATTTAATTTAAGTAGTACTCTAATACTACGTAGAAAGGTAACAACATCAACTTATCACAATAATGATGCATCATGGGAAGATGATAAGGTCTTCTAAGAGTCTTGTTGTTGTTGTTTCCCGTTTAACGTTCCAAAGTTGCTTTTCTTAATCAATTCTGAATTAATGATGTCAATTATCACGAAAACGGAAGTAATGTAAATCGAATGGAAAACATTAATTTCTTAATAAGAAATATTAAAACGTAATTCTAAATACTGTAACAGTAATATAGAAAAGCTGATGAAGAATAATAAAAGAATGAACTATTAAAAAACTTTTCAGTTTTAGTGGGGGGGGGGTTTCTCCAAGTATTGTTGCCGTTTTTATGTTTATTCGAAGTAAATACTTACCATACAGTTCACAAATGAAGCCGATGTGGGAATCGCAACTGATGTCCATTAAATCTCGATTGCCATTGTTCGATATGGCAACGCAGTTTTTATCTTGACCACCATTTGGTTCATTACTACCCCACTTAATATCACCAGATGCTGCCGAGCCATCTTCATACACCCATTTACCCTCTTCTTGAATGTCATCGGTGCCTTTATAAATAAACATAGTAAAAAAAACATAAGAAAATTACTAAACCTTATTATTTCAATTACATTGAGATTTTTTAATAATCCACCTAAAATCGAACATTTGTAACATATTTCTAATTATATTAAACTTTAAATAAGCTCGAAGACATTAAAATGATAAATATTTTTATCCATAGAAGATTTCATCCAAATTAACAAAATAAAGAAAATTTTAACATAAATTTCTTTAAAAAAAATTTACTTATTGTTAAGCAACTGTAAATGAAGAAATTAAGAATCCTGTCAACTTACCAACACAGAATTCTTTCTCTTTCAGATCTTCATGAGCATTTATTACATCATCTACTAATTGTTTTATAGAATCTGATGTAATCTGTATCAATCGACCTGAAAGAGCATGACATATCTGTCGTGCATTCAAACAAGGTTCATCATCTTCGTAAAAATAATAAACCAGCTTATTTCCAGCTGCACAACCATTTGGACAATTGTGGGGGGCCTTGGAGCCTAGAAAGAATTGCAGTATTATGTTAAGAAATATCATTACAGCAACCTTGGTAATTTTAACAAAAACACTACTTTCAGAAAAATAAGCATACAGGCAATGTTAGTAAAATTATGGTTAATATAAAAAATTTCAGTCTAGCATTTTTCGTTAGGGAGAAAAAAATTCAGGGGTGAGGAAAAACTAATAAATGTCCACTAATAAAATAGGACGGTTTTCAGACAGTTTTCCGTTAGAAACACTTATGCATTGGAGACTATTTTGTTCACATTCATGTCTTAATTTAAAATGATTTTAAAATTTAGACTAATGACTGGTGGCGATTTTAGTTTAATGTGTTGAGACCTTAACTGAGATTGTTACACAAGAAAGACATTTTTTGTGAGGCAGAGATTGGAAAGTTATGCATTCAAACCTTCAAAAGAATAATACATCTCGAGTTCATTCTATTCTGTTTAATTAAAAGCCTTTTATAATTATGAATAGTTCTGAAAACATATTCTACATACAATAGTAATTGTAAAGAATATATCTAGAGAAGGTAGCTCATGTGGTGAAGGCGTTTGTCTACATTCTTTAGTAGCAATTTCTATTCCTGGCCTAAGTTTTTTCGCGACCAATCGCTCATTTTTAAAAATGTTTTTTCTAGTATTATAGGTGGATGATAGTCGGGCTGGCTTCCTGACCTATTTTGCTCTGTTTGACCAAGCATCGATATGAATTCAGTGCTTCTCTAATGGCCTAAAAAAAGGGATCTTTAACCTTTTTTAAGGCCTTGAATAAGGACATAATCTTTTACAATCACTGATAAAAATGATAAGAAATGACAGAGTAAAGAATGCATTCCAATAGAAATAAATTGTGTTTTGTGATGTGTAGAAGACCACAAGGACGAGCTCAATGAAGATGTCAATTCAGAATAATTTAAGCAAAATACAGAGATGAATTTCAGAGAAAATGAAGATGATGTCTTGTGGACGGCTACAAAGGGCTATTAGAAAAAATGACGATCTTTAATAGCATCAATGAAAGATGAAATATATCTCTCTAACTTTTTTTTTACTTAAGTCCAACCTTACATTTACTACAGTTATTTGGTGTCACATATTTGTTACTTACCTTTATTGATCAGTAACAGCAACAGGAATAAAATGTTCAGTCTCTCTGAAAACTAAAATCGAAAAAAAAATTCATTTGACATTCATATAATTAAAATTATGTCAGATTTCTTTCAGGGCTTTTTTTTTAATCTAAAAAAATGAAAAACGATTTTAGCGTAAAATGTTTCCAAAATAGATATTGGTTTTTTAAAAATACCCTTTAGAAGTAAATAGTTTCCATTTCAAAAAACTAAAAGGTACGTTTTTGTTAGATTCGTAAAAAAAGTTCCTAAATAAAAAAAAAAAATGAAGAGCTTTTTAAAACAAAAGATGTAATATAAACAAAACGAAATAAAAATAGCTAAAACTACTCCTCACCAACACAATCTCTGTGTGTAAAGGCCATTCAAGTAACGTTCCTAGTTTTTTGGGTGTTGGATCGTTTATATCTTACTGTATATAAGAAGATTTCTTTTTTTAAAAAGTTAATTTTTGAGATTCTGGTCAGAACTTCTCAAAAATTATGAAGTGCAGTGGCCAGGAAGTCGATCGGTCACTGCAGGAAGTTTGTGTCTTGGAATGAAAGTTATACAGAAGAGGTAGTTCTATGCTTTTTTCAGTTAGAACTTATTCCCTTGACAGTATTTTCACAAACTATTTAATCTTGTAAAATAAATCCCATTTTAGAAGAACAAAGCAGGAAATCGAATGGTAATGATACATCCCTGAAGTGAAACAGAATTTGTATAATTACATGCTTTAAAAAAATAAAAAGTTCCAGTTATCCGATAAGTAGATGACGATCTAATGGGGCGTAGAACATTACAATAATGGCTCCAAATTATCCACATGATCGACACGAAGTGGTAAACAGAAATTGGTTTGTCTCAAAGCTAAATATATTATTAGTTTTGATTGCCCGCTATCTAAAAATATCACGAAATTTTTAAATATTCCGTAAGAAAGAGCAACATACAATATCTACTTATTGTAATTATTACTCTTATTATTAATATTAAACTTATTTTAATTACTACTCTTAATTGTAATTATATCCATGATCACGGTTATATTTCCAATTCACTGGATAAAAAAATTAAATCTGTCGAAAGACTGATTTTTTTTTCCTAGGAAAAAGAGAAAATGAGAATAGCTATAGGGGAATATGAGCAGGTTGAAGTGTTATCTAGTATATCGGCAAGAGAGAATAGTATTTTTGGTGTTCAACAAATGGTATCACTTCGTAGTCTCCGCCACCGTCCTATCAAGCGCTGTCACATGTCTAGTCACATTTCTTGCCGTGTATTCGCCAGTCTATGTTAAGTCAATAAAAATTCACTTTAAAAACGTAGTCTGATAGTTGTTCAAGTGTATTTTGATGGCTAAAATTATAAGTTGATAAATAAAATAAAAGGACACAATAGTCTTTTGAAATTGGGCTTTCCATTTCCATTAAAATTTTCATTTTAGTGAAGCTCCACCGCCCGGCAACACCTCATTTAGAACATGGCCCTGCGGAAATATGATCAAGGCCCATTTGAGAGAATACGAGCAACTATTTTTTAAACTAAAAAAAAAAAATTCATTTTTATCAACTCAAAATCATTCAAAAATGCTCGTGATACACTGACAGTACTGACCTGCAAAATATTTATCTAAAAAATAAATAAATAAATTTAAAAATATGTATTCATTAATATCTGTAACACTGACAACATACTGCATCTTAATGTACATAGGCCCACTGATATCATATGTAGAGGATATATAAAAAGTTTATCACCACTTTGGGTAATAAATAGTATAAAATGTAAATTATATCTGTACATTAACTTTTCCAAGATATTTCAATATTAAAACAATATAAAACAATAATTTGATCGGGAGACCCTACTCAGCAGAGACAAATTCAGACTAAAAGTTAAGAAGTTCAAAGGTTTTCAGGAAGACGCAGGGAAAAGGAAAACAACTGGAGCCAAATGGTCGGATGAAAGGAAAAGAGTCCATTCGGAAAGGATGAAGGAGTTTTGGAGAAAGAGGAAGGAAGAGAGAAGAAAATAGTTATCTTAATGTGGTCCTTAGTTGGCCTGAAACGATTATAAAAAAAAAAATAAAACAATAATATTTCAACTTTTAATCAAAGGTTTTCATCAGGAATATAGTTACATCAATAAGAAAAGAATGAACAAATCGTTCTTTTTCTTCACATAAACAGAAAACAGAATAACAATCATGAAATTGAATATCATGTTGCCATTTTTTGAATAAATTATAGTAGCTCAACTTACATGCATTATAGTAGCTTAACTTACATGCATTGTAGCGATTGTTACTAACACGCATTATAGTAGCTTAACGTATAAACACACATATCAATGAAGTTAACATCCTTATCATTTGAATAATATTTTCATTAAAACTTTAATTTTTATTTCACAAATTTATTGTTACTCATAATTTTTTGAAAAAAAAAAAACCGAATGATATATCATTCATTTTTAGACTTGTCTTTATTAATACATTTTGATAAGTTTATAAAACCAGACTCTAGAATAAACCTTTCTGCCTCATCATTTGTCTCATATATTATATCAATGATCGGATTAGGGTTGTGTTGCAAAATTGAAGCGTGATTTGCCCAATCGAGTACTTCCTGCTTATTGGGCTTAAACGCTCTAATATGTTCGTCTATGCGTTCTTTTCGGAATCTGACAGTATTTCCAATATATATTTCATGGCAGTCCCTACACTCCAACGAATATATAATACCCATTTTGAAAAGCATATTAGTTTTGTCAACTTTAATAGATCTTTCAGGTCGCTGTGCTCGGCTGTCAAGCCACCCACCCTCACCACATTACATTACATTGCATTACATTACATTACATTTGTCAATTTTATACTTCTTATATAGGTTATTGCCCTTATTTTTACTATTTTTACTGTATTTTGAAAACATATCTTCCTTACGTTTTTATCTACTTCGAAGCCAATTGGTAGACTAATATATTTACTGTATAATATTTTTTCCTACATCTTTAGATTTTATTAATTCATTCTTCTTCTTTTCGTTAAAGAACTTATTAATATTAGCTCTGATAAAATTAATAGGGTATTCATTAGCTTCTAATTTTTTACTTAATCTTTCAATTTTACTCTTCCATAATTTTGTGTTTTCAGTATAACTAGTTATTCTTCTAAGATTATTAAAGATTATACTGTAGCCTTCTTTGTGGAAATGTTATGGTTTGAATTGAAGTTAAGAACATGATCAATTTAGTATTTTTTGTGATAGTGTTCATAAGTGATCATATTTTCATTATTGAAAATCAGTACATCTAAGCAAGGCAATTTTCTATCACTTTCTTTTTCAAAAGTGAATTGTGGATTTTTATCAGCTGTGTTAAGAAAATTGAAAAAAATTAGAAAATGTTTGCTTTTCAGTTCCTTCGCACAAAAGCAGTATATCGTCAACATACCTAAAATAAGAATACTTAGCTTGATTCCATTTTAAAATAAAATTCTTTTCTAGCCAATTAAGGTATATGTTGCACATTGTGCCTGAAATAGGACTTCCCATTGGGAATCCTATTCTCTGTGCATAACATTTATCCTCAAAATTGCAGTATTTATTATTCAAAAATATATGAATAAAGACAAGTCTCTAAAAATGAATGATATATCATTCGGGTTTTTTCAAAAAATTATGAGTAACAATAAATATGTGAAAGAAAAATTAAAGTTTTAATGAAAATACTTTTCAAATGTTATGGGTGTTAACTTCATTGATATGTGTGTTTATAAGTTAAGCTACTATAATGCGCGTTAGTAACAATCGCTACAATGCATGTAAGTTAAGCTACAATAATGCATGTAAGTTAAGCTACAATAATGCATGTAAGTTAAGCTACAATAATGCATGTAAGTTGAGCTACTATACTGTATTCAAAAAATAGCAATATGGTATTCAATTTCATGATTGTTATTCTGTTTTCTGTTAATGTGAAGAAGAAGAACGATTTGTTCATTCTTTCTTATTGATGTAACTATATTCCTGATGAAAACCTTTGATTAAAAGGTTGCAATATTGAAGAAAGATCGAGTGGTGTGTACTTTGATTGTTTTGTATTATTTTTATATCTGTATATAATTTTTTCACTCTATGGATCAGTATACCATAATGCGCGCGTATACGTGTGTCTGTGGTGTTTGTTTGTGTTTAGAAATTTCAGTGAATTTATTTGGTTATTTACAAATGTCGAGAAAAAATCAGCCCCCGAGGTAAGCGACAGCAGTCTAAACCAGCATATTTTTTGACAATTTATATAACGCTTAAAAGAGTTGAGCATTGTTATAAAAAAATAATAAGATAATTCGAAAAACTTAAAAATATTAATAAACCATGATATTTCAAAGCTTTAAATAAGATGATCATATTACTACAGCCTCGGGGTAGTATGAGCTGCTTGCAGCGGTTTTATTAATTGCACATAACTCATACTAATATTGTGCATTACTTACCACAGTTTCTTGCTAAGTTACGGGACATATCGAGGGATGAAATGGTGGAGTATTGAATATAGTAACAAAGGATGACAACCCTTTTTTTGTGAAAGATATTGTCGTGCTCAGTGGGCTTTGAAAAAATTTACATATTATGCCGTCTGTCAGTCACAAAACAAATTACAGCAGAGATGGTATGTTACTCCAAATGGCATTCCCTCCCAGATTACTAATTGTTCAAAGCTTTTATTGATGCTATAACGTGTTTATTGCTATCAATATCACGATATTTCTTCTTTTAAATCACATGCGGATCTGAATAAAGATTTGACCGTTCATATAAACTATTCATTAACTTTATTTTTAAAAATTCCTTTTATGGGTTTTTATGAATTCTATTTCCATATTTTTTACTGTAATTTTCTTTCTTAAATTTTGAATAATTTATCAGTACTTTATATCTTCTCTTGTTGTGATTGTTTGGCATACAACGTCAAAAGTATTAGAAAATTTCAAAGCAATAGCACTAAAATTTAAAAATTTACATAATTGCAGCATAAAGATACAGTTATTATTTCAGTTTAGCAAGACTTGTTTAATTAAATTTGGAAAAACTATACTTTTTTTTCAGAATTATACATTAATCATTAACTTTCACTAGATATTATATTTTAAATTTCTAGAATTTTAATTTAAACGTTCAATAAAACAGTTTAGATTTTCAAAAATTTCTGATAATGTTGCTTTCTTTTAAAGGTAAATAGAAACAGAAAAGAAATTTACTTACCTTCATTGCTTCGATTGATAAGAACAAGTTTTAACACACTAATATATACATTTGGATACAAAAGAAGAAAATGAGAACAATGAAAACAGAGATAGAACGTATCTTTTTTTTTTACCTTTAAAAATTGATTAGAATATGAAAAGAACTAGAGATTAAGAAAAAAAAGGCGATTCTTTCATTTATCAAAACAATAAAATGCAGTTTTCGATTCTTTTGTTCACGAAAAACAATGAATACAGAAAAGGAACAAACAATAGAGGATATTTCAAGGAAAAGGGAGAAAAAAAGCTAATAATCTTCGGAGTTGTCCAGTTCCAAAGCCGAGTTACAGAAAATAACTTTTCCATTCATATACCATTTTATATTATTTAGTTATCTAAATATATTATTTTTCATAGAATTCATAATAATATATATTTTTTCTGAAGTATTTAACGTGCAGAAATTTCAAGTTTCAAATTTGTAGACCAATTCAGATGTAATAAACAATTTAAAAAGACATAATCAAATACACAACGTTTCAGGATTCCTGACCGGATCATTTCATCAGTGTACAACATTACTAAAGTAACACACATAAACGTTTTTAATTCTACTTTCAGTAGAAGAAAGTTACAAGTTCACGCGAAGTCATATTCCTTATTGGTAGAATGTGGTGGACGCCGAAGCCATTAAGCGGGAGGGTTAAGCAGTCTAAAGATCGTCTTCTTCAAATGTCCATATTATTTCAAAGAGATATCAGCTGGGAAGCATCATTATTAACTTAAATTTCGTACTGAAATGCATTTTGCATTTCTCATGATTATAACACTTTTCCTTTTTAATAATAAGTGTTTTGTGGAATTGTCTTAAATAGTCGTCTTTTTTGAATGGAGTAAACAATGGATTCTGTAATGTTCAAAATGCGACCAGTCTTAATAGAGAAGTATCAATATGCTCTACAATAGGAAGATTTTAAATCAGGAAACAATTAATATTAAAAATATATTTAGAAATAATGATTATCATGAGGAATTTATTGATAATAGCATCTCCAGATCGTTCAGAAAATTAACTAAAATTAACATACAGAAGGACGATCCCACGACAGTAAAGAAAAAGAAATATATGCATTCCTTTCAGAGTTTAGAGTTTAAAATTTGTAGACGAATTCAGCACATAGATATAATAAACAATTTAAAAAGACAATTAAAAACACAATGTTTCATGATTCATGACAGAATTCTTTCATCAGGTGTATAACATTACTAAAGTAACACACTTAAATGTTTTTAATTATACTTTCAGTAGAAGACATTCACAAGATCAGGCGAACCTATATTACTTATTGGTAGAATAGGATAGAGACTGAAGCCATCAAGCAGGAAAGTTAAGGTTAATATATGCATTTCTTTCCACGAAATTTTAGATGACAAATTAAAACCACTTTTGGCTTCCTTTTGAAATAGGAATTGTCAGTAGATCTAACAACACTATAAAGCGTTTCCTCAATAGAAAATAATCTCAAGGTAATTGTGTATAAAAACAATGAAACAAGCTAGGAGCAATACATAGCATCGAGTGCGATAAAGGATCCATTGATCGGTACATCTAAGTCGGCGAGACGAAACGATCGCTTCGTATACCATTAGCGGAACATTGTAAATCTGTTCAAAAAAAATATAATACACTACTCCTGTACATTGCTTGGAGACGGGTCATACTTTGAACATTACAGAACCCACTGTTTACACAAAGGGACGACTATTTAAGAAAAATTCCACTAACATTTACTATAAAAAAGGAAAAGCATTATAATCAGGAGATCTCCGTAAAAAATGCATTACAGTTATAAATTTAAATGAACAACGATCACGGACGAATCTAGGAAGGGGGGGGGAAGTGGGTCACGAGCCTTGGGCGGCATGTTGGGAAGAGGCGGCATGGTTGGTTGGGGACAATTTTTTTTCTTTTTTGGTTGTGTAAGTACGGAAGGTTCGGTTATCCCGAATTGCGATTTTAGAAATATGATCACCGTGGGAAGAGGGGCGGCAAAAACTTTTGAGCTCCCCCTACAAAATTATCTAGATCCGTTCCTGATAACGATGCTTCCAAGCTGTTAACGCTTGAAATAATATGCAAACATTAGACACTTCCTCACCCATTCCCGCTTGATCGTTTCGGCCACTACTTCATTCTACTCATAAGAAATATGGATTCACCTGAACTTGTGACTTTCTTCTAGTGAGATTTTAGTGATTAGTGTTTAGTGTTTAGTCTTCTAGTGTTATGTTATGTTATGTAATGAATGTGGTGACAGAGAAGTCAAGCACTGCGACCAGAGGTCTATTGTACCAACCCACGGAAATATGGACAGATGGAGAGAAAGACTGAGAAAGTATGGTGGGAGAAGTGCAGGGGAAACGGGAGAACCCCGAGAAAACCTGTCCAGCACGGATCGTCCACCATCACGAAACCCTCATGAGAACCGGTCTTCTAGTATTACCTTAATGTTCTACACCTGATGGAAGGATTCGGTCCAGAAATTCTGAAATGTTGTGTTTTTATTTGTGTCTTTTAAATTGTTTAAAGAGATTTATTCTTTATTGGTATCTACCTGGTTATACAGTATAACCATCTTATCTTTCTTAGCAATGCAAGTCACGATGCAATTTGTGGAGCTGATTCAAAACGGATACAGATTTAGACGGTGTTATGATCATCCAGACGTCAGATGGTCTTTTGTCCGATATCGACAAAATGTGATTACAGAACTTTACAAATTCGTCTTGTTTATTATTTTGCACACATTATTTCTAAAAATAGGAGAATCGTTTGTCTAATAAATAATTTTTTGTAATTGCTTTGTAAAGCCTTCCTCGTTATAGTTTTTAATCTGAGTTATAGTTTTGAAGTTTTGAAATCTGAACTTTAAGTTATAATTTCTCTGAAGAATCCATCTCTAGATCAATCAGCGAATAACAAATATCATTGTATATGTTGATTATGAAATAAAAAACATATTATCATATCTTAATTGGAAGATAAGCGGAGGATGAATCTGCTTCGAAATCATACTATTAATAGGCAAAAATTGTACGGTTGTAGGGAAATTTGTTTGTGTGTCATCCCAAAAGCGCTACAGAAACAGTAGTTACGCAGAAACAAAATACAAGGTGGCGTCACCAACATTTCTTTGTCTGGATCAACATTATTTTAGGACAGGAGGTTAACTTATACCGAGAATGCGTAGCGCTGGCTCCTCCGAAACTGGTAAATCAATTTGGTATCTGAATACAATTAGAATTTTTAGTGTGTTTATATATATATTTGTATTGGCATTTTTCAAATTTCAGATTACTGTCCGGCTATATATAGTATATATATATATATATATATATATATATATATATATATTATTTTAAGTCATGAACTACTACACACATATTGTTTTATTAATTACACGTGATCTCACACCTTATTGACTCTTCAAGCATATTTCGAAACTAACCTCAAAATAGGGATAATTACATGCTCTCAAGAGTTACCATGATCATTATATTTTGTTTTTTTGCTAAGTCATCAGTCAAATTATACGTAGGCTGTTATGGAAGTCATGGCTTTTAAAAAATGAGCTTAGAACATCATTTTCAATCTTAGATTTTTGAAAAATGTCACGGTATTTCAAAAATGTGGAATCTGTTTTACTTCCGTGAATATTTCACGGGTTGCCACTAGTTTCACATAAATCGATGAGGCTAATCAGTTTATATTTCAATATTTGATCAGTATTGATTAAAATTATTAAAATTATTGTTATTGAAAGGTGGACTTAGATTTATATTTGTTGGATATGAGAAATCAAAAACTAGGATCATCCTATCACAGAAGCATAAATGTTAATGCTGTAGGTTTCTATAGGATTTTATGAAAGAGGCTTTTTGAGTGAATTTCTTCATAACAATTTATCTAATCAATCAATTGAACAACGATATACTTTTGAAGTACATTGGAAGCCGTCAGATATTACAACTACATTTCTTTCTTTGGAGTCTGCATCTGATAAGGTAGACGAACAAACTGAAAACAAACAGGAAATACTGGAAAAGTTTCCATAACATAAACTAATGGGGTACGCACTTAATTAGTAGTTATTTAGGATTTTTGCTAATCATTATTTAGTAATTTTATTTGGTAAAAATATGTAGCAAATCAAATTATTAAAAGAAATCAATATTTAATATTTTGGTTCATTGTGGATGGTTTTAAGACTTTTTATGAAGAAATTCATTGAATATTTACTTTTTATGATAATTACGAAGAGATATTAGAATTTATCTAATATTTCTAGAATTTAAACTTTATTATTGGTTTAATTAAAATTAAAGTATTTAATGGATTTTAAAAAGTAAAATTAGTTGCAGAACATCCATCCATATTAAAATTAAGTCTACGAACATTTCAGTAAAATTATGATTAATAAGAAGATAAATGTTTAATTATTAGTAGAGATGTAAGTACTATTTAACGTGCCTGTTTTTTTAAAAATTCACGTTGCCTACTATATTGGCACACAATTAATTAAACCGTCTAAATTCTTAAAAACACTACGTACGTTTTGAATCTCGTTTATCTGGATTCCCTTTTTAAGTGAAATCCCCCCTGTTAAAAAGATCCTTCGTGGATAGAAGTCATTGTCAAAATGACTTCCATCCAGGAAGGATGTTTTTAACAGGGGGGACTTCACTTGAAAAGGGAATCTAGATAAACGAGATTCCGAAACGCACGTAGTGTTTTTAAGAATTTTAGACATTGTAATTAATTGTATGGTCATATAGTAGGCAACGTGAATGTTAGTAGAGATGTTTATTACTAAGTTTAATTATTACTATAATTTAATTGTTTGGAAAAGATTGCTAAATTTAATTGTTTTGTAAAAAAATGTAAATGTGAGATTACTTGTATATTGTTAAATTTAAATTTGACTGTATAGATTATTAACGAATTCTATAGAGGAAAGAGAAAAAAAGATATTCCTGTCCTCACTAAACAAGAAGTTTCCTATTATAATGAAAAAAATATTGTATTAAAGGGAAGATTAACTGAAGTAGTGTCGACTAAATGTCTATATATTATAGTCGTCCATATTTTTTTTTAAAGAAAACAAGTTGTGATTTTATATAAACAAACTCTAACTAATATGAATCCCTATTATTAAAATAAAATATGAATTGTATTTATATTAAACACATTCTCAAAACTGTAAATTGAACTTGTTTTATCGCTACTGGTGTTGACAGGTAAAGTTGCCTATTTTGTGAAATAGATTATTTTTTTCTACAGAAAAAAAACTGAGTTCTTATTACTAAGATAAGTTTGTGTTTTTATTTCGATCCATCCTCTTGTCCCTTTCATATATTTCATCTCTTTTCTTTTTTTATATAAATCCGAACAGCCTGATTTAATCAATATGAAGACAGACCATTTAGTACAATCAAAAGATAGGTTGCCATGTTAGGATGTTCCTATGCACGCAACGTTCTTTTTCTGTAGGTTACCATTATGAATTGGAA
>JAFIDM010056382.1:0-19416 GCA_023159025.1 Thereuonema tuberculata | reverse complement strand
CCTAACGATAATTAGGCTAAAGATTTTCTGGTTCACTTTCAAACTTAAAAATTGTTTAAAAGGCGTTTAAGACGTGATTTATTTGTTTATTTATGTGCAGTCGTTGGCTTTCATTTATTAATGGATTTTCTTTTCTTGTGTTCTTTGTTCTGTGTAGGGTGGCCGCGAAATTCCCGTAAATAGTAACATAATAGTTACTTCCCGGCCACCCTGAATAATGTATTTTCATGAATGCATTCAGTCTTTTATTTTATTAAACCTTTCTAATATGCATTGACCAAATGATACCCTTAAAATACTTTTGTAAAATTGATGGTATTTATTACAAAATATCATCAAATATTTCCGATTTATAATTTTTAATTTAAAAAAAAATTCTTTAATATATATATTGTGACAATACTCATATGTCGATTTATTATAACTATTAAAATATTAGAATATTAATATTATTATCATTGTAAAGACAAAAAAAATGTCAATTAAGGAAAATAATTTCAAAGTAATTATTTTGTAAAAGCTAATGGCGAAAGACTTCGTTAGGGACAGTTTTAATTATTGTCAGTGATTTTTATTTTAGTTTAGGCTTTAATTTATTTTAATTTAGGATTTTAGGAGATAAATCTTTTAAATGTAACTTATTAGGATTTAATGTTAGAAATTTAGGTGTTTTAAGTAGTTGTGTAGTTTAAGATTAGTTGAATTTAAGGATTTTGATAAGGAATTAATTTTCTTTTTGCTTTAATTAAGCTGAGTTTATTTGAGTTTGGAAATTTCCTATTCTTAGGAATTTCCTTGTGGCCATCATTCCATATTTGGAATTGTTGTAAGCATTGTAATTCTATTGGTTAATTAGCATTATCACCCCAGGTGAGGTAATAATGAGGTAATCTCCCTTATTTGGACAGATAGGCAATCCTGCTATCCGTATGGTCTGTGCGACGCGTGACGTCACACAGCGGTGCTCTTAAAGTTTATAAAACGGGGTGTTCGAGTTAGATCTCTCTCTCTCGCCGCAGTTTCGCTCTCTTAACCTTTGCAACAATGCACCCGGCCTCGACGACCACCGCGGACGATGTATTGGCAGCCGCGCCTCAAATTCTCGATGCGTTTGTTAGAAATAGGGTGTGTTAAATCAAGTTATTGTTAGTTAGAATAGGCAACCCGTGGATAGCCTACAATTTCTACAATTTATTTGAGCGAAACATTACTGAAATTAATTTGCAAAATAAAGCTTGCAAATTCTGTGTTCAATGCACGTGTACACCCGTGCAGGATTCCACAAGTTACTTAGTGCTTCGTAAGTAAAATTTGTGCTTCGTAATTTAGTTATTTAGTGCTTCGTAAGTGAAAATTTGTGCTTCGTAATTTAGTTATTTAGTGCTTCGAAAGTAAAATTTGTGCTTCGTAATTTAGTTGTTTAGTGCTTCGTAAGTGAAATTTCAGTGCGTCATAATTTAACTTTATGCTTCAAGAAGTTATAAGCCGTAGCTTCGCCGAAAGTATTATTCTTGCAGTGTTGTGTCATATTATTATTTCGCAGTGTCGAATAAAAATGGTTAAGTTTAAATTAATGTGGTGAATGCGTTGTGCTTCTTTGTGCGTGAACGTGAAGTGTGGCTCCCCCACGCTCCGAATGGATTGGATTAGCCAGGGCATACCATGTAACGACTTTGGAGGGGGTAGATAGAAAATTCACCGAACGGACTTTTCGGTTGGCGCCCAACAAAATACCCGAACAACCCCTGAAGGACTAAAATTATCGCGTGGTACCGTTACAATATATTATTTATTATATACAAATGTTTGTGATTGGAATTTACATACATACTCATATTTTTTTAAATATTTTTTTTTTTGCAATTTTTTTTAATATACCATGTTTTTAAGACGGATTAAAAAGTATAAAATAATTTTTCCTAGTCCCATACAGATTCCTACCCCCATACAGATAGTCCTGAAACTTAAATAGCTATGAAAATACTTTAAAACGAAAAACGTGGGGCGCAAGATAACATACACTCCATCCATACCATCTCAATTATCTATTGCAAGATACTCCATCCATACCATCTCAATTATATATTGCAAGATAATATACACTCCATCCATACCATCTCAATTATCTATTGCAAGAGAAGATTCACTCCATCCTTCCCATCTCAATTATCTATTGCAAGATAATATACACTCCATCCATCCCATCTCAATTATCTATTGCAAGATAATATACACTCTATCCATACTATCTCAATTATCTATTGCAAGATAATATACACTCCATCCATACCATCTCAATTATCTATTGCAAGAGAAGATTCACTCCATCCATACCATCTCAATTATCTATTGCAAGAGAAGATTCACTCCATCCATCCCATCTCAATTATCTATTGCATGCGCCCCACGTTTTTTGTTTTAAATCTTTATAAATTTTTAATAGCTATGAAAATATTTATAATCACAAAGTTTCAGGACTATTTGTATGGGGCTAGGAAAACTTATTTTATACTTGTTAGTCCGTCTTAAAAACGTGATATATTAAAAAAAATATTTTTTTTAAATAATTATTTTCTGCTTTTTATTCTTGTATGAAATTTTTCAATCGATTTTAAACATATTGATGAGTGTACAACAGAGACATGTGTTAAAATCAGGTTTATTTCAGTTTCTCTTCTGTTATCGTTTTTGCTTCTCCTTATGTAGGCATCGCTTGGGTGGCTGTCTCCTTGACCATCGAAGAATTGTCAAGAATGCACTAATCACTATTAAAATTATAATTATTAAATAAAACCGTGGTAAAAAAATTAAACAGATTGATATATTATTACCAAGTGTCGGCAACGCAGCGCCGCACCGACCTGTCATCCGAAGAATTAGGGTTCCCTAATGAACAGACAATGTTAATGTTAAGAAAGCGAGTTAATATTGCATTGTCATCCACTTCTGAGCTATGTTGAAAGTTTCAAGTCTCTAGCTCATCGGGAAATTAGTTTAAAATCAATTACAAAATTTGTACCGAACAAACAAACGGTCAGACAAGAAAGCGAGCGAATAACGTGTTAATAAAATAATCCGGGAACCTTATTAAGTCCTATATGTACACTAAGGGAAGTACGACGCAGTACGAAATATACTACTGTCATGTAGTCTTTTGTCCCTAAAAACTGCCCATTTGCTCTCATATTGTAACCATCAGTTATTTTCGTCATAAAATATTTGCAAAATCCTCCCATTGCTTCTGAATTAGCGAATTTCTTTGGCAATGACTTATATAAATAAAATCAAATAAATAAGATCAAATAATCAAAATAACTGGAAAAGAAATTTTATTAACTGCTTTTCAACAATTTACGCAATTTTTTTATTGCATTCTAGAATATGGAATAGTGAGTTTAGATGCTATTGTGATTCTGCTATTTTTACAAAGGCTTTCTTATCGTATTGTGTGCACCTTTTTTAACTCCGTAAGTTACAAATTTTTGTAAATTTTCGTTAGGATTTGTAAATTATAAAAAAAAAATAATATAAGGAAAATAAAGTTAATGGAAGAAAAAGTAGAATTATAGAAAAAATGTGGATTTGTGAAAAAACTAACACTGACTGAAAGCCCGGAACACATAAGCTTTGCATCTTTTGTCTGCAATTAGGTATATCCATTATTTGTGGGACTGGTAGCCAATAGGTAAGGCGCTAGCCTACGGGTTGGAGCGGGGTTCTTACCAAACCCACGACTGAGGTTATGGATTTTCCCACGGTGTACTCCTCCAAACAGTCCGAGGGTTCATCCAGCCATCTGTAGAATGATTTCCGGGATACAGGCGGGCGAGCGTTGTTCTGACCATCTCAGTCCCAGATCATTGAAACGGAGGAGCCTTACTTCCAGCGCCCTAATGAACCAAGGTGGGCCACTGTGGGATTTATCTATACCTCAAAAAAGGGGTCGTTACACGTGATGTATTTTATTAAAATTGAATCAGAGATCCTTTTTGACTGAGCATCAAAAAAAATCTTTAAGATTAAAGTCTTACTTTCAACATTTTTTTCTTCTCTGTCTGTCTGTCTGTCTGTACTTCCATCATGTTACAACTCCAGAACGGATTTCAATAAAATTGGACACGATTTATGGTGTAACTGTAGCCATAGTTTAATCTCCACCCCCTCATATTCTTAAAAATGATGCTCAAACTCTCTCGCTATTATATCTGGACTGATTTCTTACGATACTTTCGAATGGCCCAACTAATTCCCCACTGGAAAGCTGAATGTATACCTAATGGTTTATCTTCAAATACATTTTAATAAACTAGGTTTACTCTTCCATCTGTCAAGGGGGAATGAGCAGCTAGCGTTGAAACCCTCGTTTCGAGCAATTGGAGGAGCTTAAAACAATCGTACTTATATATTAAGATGACCATAAATAAGCATCCCATCAACTTTTAAAGAAATCCGTCTGGACGTTTCAGCGTGGGACTTGAGGGTCACCAGAATCAATAAGCCTATATTTTCAGTTGGACCGACGAAAGACTACGAACCAATTTGATGGAAACCATTCCAACCGTTTTAACGTGATCTACGTTGAACAGATCAAGAGTAAACCGACAAATGATGTTTTAACAAATTGAAACAAGAGGATAAAACTCTTCCAAGTGGAATACTGACACTGCCCAGTGACATGTATTGTGTAAACATATGTTATTAAAATTATCAGACACTGTATTGGCAGAAGTGCTAGCATTAAAAAAAGTGAAAAGCCCTTTTAATGATAGCACTTACTTCTTTCCACTGATTAAATGAAAGTTGAATATATATAAAATCCCCATAATCCATTGCTTATTTTGGAACATTAGTGTAAATTGAAACATTATAGTACACTCAAAGGAATCAAAAGTTGGAAATGGGAATTTATATCAAAATACAGATGATGCAAAGCTAACCCGATGATATAGAAACCTTTACAAGAAGTTAACTAACTAAGTAAAATAATTTAATATGTTAAGCTGTGATGTAGTTAAAAGTAAACACTACAAGGATAAAGTAAATGTCAACTAAAACAAATTAGCAGTTTAGATAATTTACGATTTTACGGGATGTTTGGTTTTTAATGTTTAAAAAGGAATGAAACGAAGTTTTTAGAAGTTACTGCACTCCCGTGCAGCTAAATCGACTCACCCCTTCAGAGCGCACAAAAAGGCGTATATTTTTTAAATGGCTTAACCGATTTTTAAAAAACTTTTTTTTTTTGAAAGCCTAATGTTTTTACTTTACAATGACACCATTATCATTAAAATCTGTACAATATTTTCCAAAGGAATGTGATCTGAACGTAAGCGTAGCAAAATGCAGTCTGAACGGAAACCACCAACTCCGTTATAAAATCCCACGTGGACCGATATTTCTTATCAGTCGCTTATCAGACGTTCATCTGTACACATCTCTGCAAGTTTAATTCATTGTTTTCACAAACCCATGGATACTACGCCAGAAGACGCCACACAAGTTGTTGCTTTGTTGCAAGCAGGCCACAGTCAACGAGAAGTCGCTCGTCAACTAAATTTGAGCCAATCTGCTGTCTCAAGAGTATTCAGAAGGTTTCAGGAAACTGGTACCTTCACTCGGAGACCACATACTGGACGGCGCCGACTCACATCTGAGAGAGACGATCGCTTTATCATTTCAACTTCACTGCGAAATCGCCATCTCACGGGCGTTGATCTGCAACAGGAGCTGACACAAGTTCGTGGAGTAGTCAGTGGACAGTCAGAAGACGCTAGAAGGAAGCCAACCTCACTCCAAGACGGCCCTCTAGAGGCCCAAAATTGACCGCAAGTCACCGCACAGCACGACTAGAATTTGCTCGGGAACACGTCAATTGGAGCATCGAGCAATGGCGGTCCGTCCTATTCACTGATGAGAGCAGAATGTGTCTCCATGGTAATGATACCGGCGTCCAGGAGAGCGATTTTCACAGTGCTGTTTTGCTGAAACAGTCTCGTACGGCGGCGGTTCCTGCATGATGTGGGCTGGCATATCTCTTGAGGGAAAACAGATCTTGTTTTCATACCTGGTGGAGGCCGGAGGGGGGGTCTGACTGCTCGACGATACATTGAGGACATTCTCCTGGATCATGATGTGCCCTACGCAGGATATATCGGGGAAGACTTCATGGTGCATGACAATGCCGGTGTCATTCAGCACGAACCACTCGGCAATTCATGGAAAAGGTTGGTCTCGAGACGATGGAGTGGCCAGCCCTCAGTCCCGACATGAATCCGATTGAGCATTTGTGGGACGAGCTCAAACGGAGGAGCCGAGCCAGAAATCCGGTACCGTGTAATAAAAACGAGCTCAAGATTGCGCTGGAGGAGGAGTGGAATGGGATCCCCCAAGACTTTGTCAAAATCTTAATAGGGTGTATGAGGAACCGCATGCAAGCCGTCGTAAAGGCAAGGGGAGGCAACACCATGTATTTTATATGTAAAGTTCCCATACTTTTTTAGTAGATCTTTCCTTCTAGAAGAAACCGATTATTGTTAAAGAAAACAAAGGTTATAAGTAAATGGTATTATTTTCGTATATTGTTAATATTTTCTCGAGGAGTTTTAATGTAATTTAGAGTATTGTTCTTCAAATTATTGTTATTCTAGGCTTGAGAAAGAAAAGACGTAATCTTTTCGAAAATTTGCTTTTTAGTATTAAATGTAGTTTTTTACATTTTTAAATTTGGTGAGATGTTTAGAACACCAATTATTGATTAATAAAAGTTTCCTTGTTTTGCTTGAATTTTTTGTTGTAATTTAATTTTAAGTATCCCCAATTTTTTTTCCTAAGCATGCATTTTGCTTGCGTTTTCATTCAAAATGCATTATAAAACAAAATATTGTACAGATTTTAATGATAATGGTGTCAATGTAAAGTAAAAACATTAGGCGTTCAAAAAAAAAAAGTTTTTTGAAAATCGGTTAAGCCATTTAAAAAATATACGCCTTTTTGTGCGCTCTAAAGGGGTGAGTCGATTTAGCTGCACGGAAGTGTAGTTATTTAACCAATCATAGATTGGTAAATTAGTTAAGTTGTAATTTTGCAGTCTAAGGTAAGGCTACATTGAAGTTTTTTCAAATCAAAATCAGTTATAGTTACTTTCAAATCATCATTGTTTTTTAAATAACGCATATGGAAATCACAAATTTTAAATATGAAATTATTAAATACGTAGCCATTATAATTCCTTATTCTAATTTATCAATGATTATTGAAATTCACTTTACGTAATTTCAGAAACAAACAATACTTCAAGATAGGCTCCTGTAAAACATAGAAATAATACTAAGCAAAAATAAAAAAAATGCTAAATTAAGTGTCTTTACATAAAAGAGTCTTGAACAGATATCAAAGACAATCCTTATGTCTGTCCAAAAAAAAAACCTTTGTCGGACTGCATCAATTTAAAGTTTTTAATTTATAAAAATTAGGCAAAGATAACAATACAAAAAAATCTAAAATAAACATTTCTTTTTCTTACCCAGTTTTAAGTGTTCTAAACAACATTACAAAACATGAGCTTAATATTATTTCTCTTAATAGTGGATAAATAATAAAAAGGACTTATTACATATTTAACGTTTTTATATTTAAAATTTCAGATTTTTATCTAATTAAAAAGATATGACTTTTTGAAATCACATTTAATTAGTAACTTTTGAAATCAATCAAAGCAGATCTAATTGTCTTATATTTGCATTTCGACCAAACAAAAATGTATCCAATTCTCCTGACAGTTTTAAAACTACAATTTTTACTTAATTTTTATTATTTTACGGAATATTCAGTGATAATGATCAATTATAAATACTGTTATGTGTTATTAAAGGAAAGTTCAAAAAGTTATATGAACACAACAGTTAACTAAGAAATACAAAATAATTCGATTCCAACTTAAGCAGAGACTTGTAATAGAATAAATAGCTGAATAAAATCATGAGTGAAAATCACATTAAAACAAAATAGCGTTTCTGCTAACTCCCTGTTGGCGATCTCGCTCTTTGGGAGAGAAGATAGAAATATAAAGCATTACGACTAAGATAAAATTTTCACTTATACCACCATTCTGTAGATCCAGTGGTTGTTGATTGCCGGAAACATTGCTAAGACAATACCATATTCTTCTACACATTCTTTAATAAATTTACTCAATATCTTTACAAAAACAAAAAAATCGTAAGAGTCGTTCATTTACACAGTACGATTGGTTACCGTAACGGTTTAAGCGAATCACAGGATCTACTATTGTAAACGTACTACTAGAATTCTGAACAGCAACTGCTTCGTATAAACCATCATTAGGTAAAGTTTCAATGACTAGACGAATAATAAGATTTGCAGAAGTTGATTTCAACAATTTGGCTCCTGAATAGGCAGTTACTTGTTTTGCTCTAATGATTCTCTTCATTTCAAGTCTCTCGCATTGGGAAAATGGCTGAATTACGTCGTTCATGTAAGCAACTAGTAGCGCAGAAGAAGTCTTGACTTCTGGCAAATCAAGAGGAAGGGGCAGCTCTTCATTACACAGACAGAAATTTATGGGAATCCCAGCTTCAAAACAAGATCTATTTTGTGGTACTGGGTACCAAATACTATGTCCAAAGCGACTCCATCGTTGTCTAGGTTTATTCCATCGCTGATGTACAACATCCATCAGTGCATCATAAACATCGAAAAACGATGTTAACCGTTCTTGATTAATTTTCAAGCTTTGAGTCAGGTGAGGATATTTTGTTCGAAGCCAAGGTGGGAGAAAAACAGAGAGAAAGGGCATTGCTCTTTCGATTTGTCCTAGGTTAGTTTTACTATAAGACCGAAACCGATAGCCATGGTCACCCATAAGAATTAAAATTGTGTTATTCAAATTCCCAGTCCTTTCTAACTTACGTAGAAAATCTGAAAGACTATCATCCATTACTTGAGCAAGATTAAAATAGTCGTGGCTTAATTCGGACGAAATGGTTGCGAGAAAGAATGACCGATGAAGCAAAATGACTTTCTGGATAAATTCTGTAGACCATTTTAAAAGAATTTCGTAATTTGGAATATTACCAAAGCACAGTTTACTACTTCTTTTTCTAAGTTCGTGTTGACGATGCGCTAACCAAAATGGTCGAAGGTAATAGTCTGTTGGTTGTTTTTTGAATCCTCTTGCTAAATAATTAAAAACTCCAGCTGATGCAAGATCTTCGTTCCATGCTGTTACGTAGCCTTTTTCAGTCAAGTTCTTCCAAATGAAAGGATAGGAATCAAAAAAAGTTGTACAACATTTTGGTAAGCCATCTTCAGGTGAATAAGGTCGTTTACCAGTGAGCAACGGAACCATGTTAGTCAATGTGTTATAACCAATAGTTATAAGTCCCTTCAATACAATCGCTTTTAATTTCTTTACAAGGGTATCGTAAGTCTTTGGTAACTGTCTAATAAAGTTTGCATGAGACATAGAATCTATCATAAAAATATAAATATTTGGTTTCATTGATTTTACACTGAAGTCGTGTCTCTTTGCAATTTTTCTTGTTGGTACCCATGTATACAAATTCGAATAATAAGGTTTTTTGTTCTTGGTGCAAGAAACTTCTAGAAACTCTTGTTCTACCAGAACATATCCTGTAAATGGAAGAAACACATCATATTCATTTTCGTGATCACTGTTCTTTGTTCTACAGAATCCTCGATACCAACAGCTGATTTCTGCAGTGTTAATCTTTAAAAGATTAATTTCTGTGCGATTCCACTGAAGAGACCCATCTTCACGAAGCACTGTTAGAAACGGCTGAATTTTTTTGCAGTAAAGGTTTTCCTGGGCCCAAGATCGATTGGCTTTCTCATTCCAAGGGTTCACTACAGCGATTACACAAGGCCATGAGGACGTATTTCCGGATAAAAAGGATAAAGACGATGAATCGCCTTTGTTGAATCCATTGTTTCTGACAAAATTATAGAACATGAAAAAATAAGACAATATTAGAACGGAGAAAATCAAGAGAATCTTCCACCATTTAATTAAGTTTGAACTCTTTCCCAGAGGCTTTGTTGTTTTTGAAACCGTCATTTCAATTAGTCTTCTAAAAAACGATCCTGCGAAAATAATAATAAAAAAAAATGCATTAATGATGGACAACTATAGGATCATATAACATGCATACAATAAAACATTAAAGAGAGTGAATATGGAGGGTTTTTTTCCTTCCCGCCTCTTTGAGGAAATTTTGATTCACGCCTGGTGCTATTAATAACAGAAAGCTGGGATAGGTGTTTCGTCCTTGTTAGGACTCGTTAGCCAGATATACCCATTGGATGATCAACTCAGAAAGCATGAAGCCTGTGGCGTCGAGAGTGTGATCTCAAAAGCAAACAATAAGCCAATCACTGTAACCCGCCATATTGCCTTAGCTGTTGAAACCCATGGTTTCTTTTTCGATATAATAATAACTCGTAAGAAAATCCATGACGGACATTGCTCCGAACTCAACCAGCCTCATGTCGACATGGAAGCGACGGCTGACGTATGGTTAGCTGTTTGGGGAGGGCGAAGGGTTCATGATCGCGATACAGGACCAAATCCTCCCCAACGCAACTACCAGAAACACATTCTACACGACGCAAATAAGCACGACGATACATGCAGGAAATGCCACAGTACCCATGAGTCAGTCGACCACATAATATCAGCCTTCTCTACCAAACAGACTACCTCCATCGACACAATCAGGTAGGATGGATCAACAGTTATCACACACTCACTTATTAAGAACACGGTTCCACGAAACAAGTACACACTACCAAGCGTGATAGAGTCACACTCATATGAGTTGTACTGGCACCACCCCATTCACACAGACAAAACCATACATCACACAGACCAGACATCACACTAGTTGATAAAGTCAACAAATACATCTATCTCATTGATATTACACTGCCTATCAGCAAGAACATTCAGAAAACTCACACAGACAAGATCAGTAAATACACCGATCTAGCACACGAGCACACGAGAAGCAGTGGAGACAAGACCGATTACGAGTTGTACCCATCGTCCTGTCCGCCACACACATAGTTAGGGAATTTATGGACACAATCACACATCCCTAATCATTCTTTCACACGTCTTTTCACTTGGCAATACGGGCTTTGGTCCTTGACCCGCCATGTTGTCTTTGCTGGGAAAACCCAAGGTTTGAAACATTACATATTATTATTATTATTAGTAGTAGTAGTAAGTTTGTCTGGCAAACTCTCAACCAAAGGTGTATTTTCATTCTCATTCATGTTTACATGCACAAAATGTAAATTGTAATTCTTGCTTTGAGGTTGATACAGTAACAAATTTTAAATACTTAGGTATTACAATAAACAACCTCTTCACTTGGAACACTCATTTAAATATGCTTCACAAAAGACTAAATTCTATAATATATATTTTCTATTCTATAAAAAATATTATACCAACAAAAATCAAGATACTTATATACTATGCACTATTTGATTCCTTGATAAACTACGGGGTAAATATCTGGGCCAATACTAATAATATAGACCTGGATCACTTAAAAAACATACAAATCAAAAAGTGTTTAAATTAATTTTTTCAAAAAACGTCTAGAAAAATTCATACAAAAGAAATTATAATCTAAATAAGTATGAAATTTTATTCCCAAAACAAAAATTTATATATAACATAATAATGCAAAACTACTATAATCTATTACAAATAAAGAATAACAGTAATCAAAATTATCATCTAAGACAAAACCATAAAATAAAACTATCATACCGTCCAATTTTTAATCGTTACGGACACAGAAATATAAACTTCAATATAGAAAGAATCATAAATGAAATTTACAATCATATTCTCAGAACACCAAAAAATATCTGTTGTCAAAAAAAAATCTTAAAAAATGGCTTATTGAAAATACTTGAAAAAAAATAAAAAAAAGTAAATATAATATTAATTATTTTATTTGTTTTTCTTTCCTCTAAATATCTCTCTTTAGAAGAATTTAAACTTCAAAATGGAGAAATGAAAAGAAAAAATAAATAAACACCAAAGTAAAACAAAACATAACTAAAATTTCAGATGTTTTAATAAATGGTACTATTATATAAATACTGGAGCCTACCCTCCAGCGGCCTGCACTCGCTGGTTTTGGTTTCGGGCGGTCCTCAGGGCCTGATCGAGTCTGTACTTTTAACTTAACTATTAATAAAACTAATATAAGTATCAAGACATTTCAAGCACGTCAAATTAATTCGAAGAATACCTTCTATACTAATAATTAATCATTTATTTATATGTGTCAACCCATCTATACTCAATTATTGTTACTTTCTTTTTTTTTATTCTTATTTTTACAATCTTGTAGACTTATAAGTTATACATTTTTCAAATGTATACTATGTAAATATATATTGTAAGAAGAAAAAAAAATTATGTAAATATCAGAACCCGTTGATAGGGACACCTCCCTTTTGCTGGCCGAACACGTAGCAATATGCGGCAATATTGCTGGACAATATTGTCCAATTCAAGAATATTGTTATTGTCGGAAAAAAAGGAACAATTTTAGTTGTCGAGAAATATTGCTGGTGCGTGAGCGAATCACATGAACGGATGAAATCACATGACAATGCTGACGTAGAAGGAAGGCGGGACTTTGAAAATCGGAAACTAACTCATTCACTCCGACCATTTTTTTTTGAGAAAGAAGGCTTAAAATCAGCAAAATGGGTCGGCCCAAAAAAGATAATTCAAACAACAACATTTTGTCAATTGATATTGAAAGAATCTTAATTGATTTCTACCGCGGTAAGGCGTTTAATACTAGATCGATTCTGTACGTTCGTAACAAGTTTAGGCTTAACCGCAAGTACGCTTACACTGGATAGCTCCCATTTTATTCGCAAATAAATTGTATAAATAAAACCGATGTCGTACAATTGCTGGGAATATTGTCCCCAGTGCACCTATGCTCTGCTCATGTGGTGTGTTTATAAGGCGTTCTCACTGTGTGTGTAATGACTTGGGCTCCCTAGTGAAACACGAAGCGCCGTAACCATCAATATTGAGGACAATATTCGTTTCGGAACAACTGTGTGTTCGCGCGTGATATGAACTGACAATATCAATTTCAAACAATATTGCCCAGCAATATTGCCGCATATTGCAACGTGTTCGGCCAGCTTAACGGGACTGTACTGTGTTATCTATCTATGTTAATAAAAAAAATTATTATTATTATTATTATTATTAATTTTAAATTTATCAGCATTATTTAAATATGACCTAAACCAATCCGTTTTAACATTTTAAATTTATCAGCAAGTTTAAACGGATTAGTTTAGGTCATATTTACAAAATCAAATAATAATGATGTCCTTAAAAACTTGAAATAAATTAAAAATAGGCAAAGATGATCTTTTTATTATAAAAAAATAAATGAATGAATTAAGATTTGAAGATTTATAATCAAAATTATTACTGAAAATTTCAAGTTTTCCCTGTAATCCTTACGTTTTGGAGACTGAATAGTCAGAATTTTAACAAGGTTACTTTTTACATCTTTTTTAGGTCCTATCAAAAACATGTAGTTTGCTCAAAAGTGATTGATTGATGAAATATTAGTAAATATGGAGAACAACAAAAATTAGGAGAAATATTCATTATTTTTCAACGAAACAATTCGAGAACACGTAGTTAGCATCGTATTCTTGGATAACTATGTTCTGTGACCTAATTTTTAAGAAATTTGCAAATTTAGATGGTCCTCTTTCGCAGTACAATGGATGAATACAAGATGGCGGAAAATTGACGGTTATTGAGAAGCATCTTGAGGCCGAATCCGAAATACAACCTCTCTTCCGATCCAACTAAATCGCTTTACCATACCAATTAATTCCCCTACAACAGTAAAAGCTGACAACTGAAAAATGAAATTACTACATCATATTTCGATATGTTTTAAACGAACAATTCGAGACCCCCGGCGAAAGCATCTAAGAAACATAAAATAGTTTTCAATGAATTATCTTTGTGAAAACAACGAAGTATTGTCTTAATTTCCAATAATTCTTTGTTCTGCAAAACTACACGGCTATTTCGTAAGTAATTTGAATCCATTAACTCGAAGAAGTAATAAACGAGCTTAAGACTAGACTACGCTTGTATCAATTTCTTCGATGTGCCATGTTGGAATCTCATCAACAACGAGATTTCACTTTATTTTTATATGGGTGGATGTATTTATTCTTGCTGGGTCGCATAATATACTCAAAATATCTTGATGGGAAACAGTTAAATATGCGGAGACCAGCAAATTCCTAGCCAACATCCTGCACAAAACGATCCAATTCTCACATGTGTAATGACCGCCTAAGTAAATTTAAAATCCATTTCAAAATAAAATTAAATCTCAGTTCGATAATTGCTAAATACGATCTAACAAGCATTGTGGAATTACATTGTTTGAACTTTTAAGTCGTAAGACTATCCATACGTACAATTGATCACCATTTTAAGGATATCACAGCATTAGGTTTTCATTAAAATAAACCTTTTAGCAAATTTATTCAAAAGATAGAATAAATGAGTGAAAGCAAGGATATCGCGGGAAGGCTAATATTTTCTGATAAAGATTGGAAAGCTTGCAAACAACAAGTATAATCTAAAGACAGCTTGTAAAGATTGGATTAGTAATGAGATTATGTATTCACCATCAACATTTGGAATTCTTAATTTTTCAATCAGCTTGCCTGCAAAGATCATTCTACACAGGAAGTTCAAACATTCAACATCAATATCCGGCTTCTTAAAAGTAGTTCCAAGGCGGCCATGTTCTCAAAACTGGGAAAAATAGGCCAACATCAGAGATACCCATCAAGTGCACTGTACCCAACATTTTTCTTTTAATGAACAGAAGGGTAGATTAATTGAGGTACGACCGTTTCCTGGAAATACAACAGAAAAAAACAAAACAAAAAAAACATACTTTTCATTTCGGAATGACATTCAATTTTCAACTTATCCGCCATTCTCAAAATAGTTAAAAGACCGACATTTTTCTTTTTTTATAGGGGTGCTTCCGCAAAGAGTGGAACCTAAATTTCATTTCTTCTTAAAAACTACAAAAAAAAACCCAATGTATTTAAGAATCGTTTGGTTCGAAAAAAAAAATCATCTTAATTCCACTGGTTCTAAACAATTACCACAAGAATAACAAGTGGAAGGCTAATTTTGGGAAGCATTAAGACATTTAACAATAGTTAGTATCAATTCGAAATAGATTATATACCTGAGAGTATAACTAGGAGCTAATTAATAAAAACAAATAGACAACTAGAATAAAGTTCATCTCAGATTGTAATTCTGAAATTTTATCATTTCCTTACTCTAGTTCCGTCAGGTAAAACGATTCTCCATTTTGCAGGTAAAAGTTCTCCAGTCTTATTGTTACTGTATTATAAATTTCGACAAAGCATTAGAAACTAAAATAACGAAATAAGTGAATAGTTCCTGTTCTAGGCATCTTAACCTTACCTTCCCATCCACAATTAGAATTTAAACTTTCTAAAGTTAATAAACAACTAAATACTTACCAAATAATAATTATTGTATCAGATATTCCTGAAGTTCGAATTTCAAAATAAAACTTATATATAGTTCCAAGCTTTTCAGTTATACATTAGTAATTAAAAGTGGTTTAGAGTCGAAACCAGACTGTATCAGGCACTGGGAAGAACAACTTGTTACAATGGTTCGCTATGACGCTACATCATCAGGTACGGCTTTATTGTAATAAAACAATTAACATGCATTCCACTGGTGCATGGGGATTATCTATTAACTTGCTGTTATTTTTATTACCGCAAACAAAAATTCAATTTTTTTTTTCCAAATCAAAAAATAGTAACTAAAAATAATTCAGCTCATTTTCTTGAAGTATTTCCAACGTAATACCATTATAATTGATTAAATGAGAAAACGATATTTATGTTCTAATTTTTTTTCCTTTTTTATTTTTTGTTTTTATACATTAACATTTTTCAACAGTGATATTTATTACCTAATTAGATTTATTTATCCAATTGATTTACATTAACAGTATTATTTTAGATAGAATTAAATATAAAATTTTTTTTCAGCAAAGGTGAATGATTAACTGGGTGTTGTTAAAAACTGATAATATGAGGAAAAGAATTATTAATCTATTAGGTATTTTCATTTAATTGATTTACAGAAACAGTAATACTTCAAATGCACTCATTAACAAAAAAAAAAACGACGCACCTAGAAGGAATTGTTTGATGGAGACAAAAATTGGTGGAGAGGAAGATTATGTACAGAATAGAAAATGATTAAAATTTCAGACAAATTGAATGATTTATTTCAGAGTTACAGAGTTATAAAGTAACGAGCTCAATTAGGTGTTGACCCACCTCTAACCTGAATGCAAGCTGCCACACGACGTGGCATGGAGTGATAAAGCTCTCTAATGGTCTCCTGCGGTATTTCTTGCCAAATTTGCTCCAATTGTCGGGCTAGGTCATCCACATTCCCTGGTGGATGCAGTCGCCTTCCCATCATATCCAACACATGCTCGATTGGAGAAAGATCTGGGGATCTGGCTGGCCAAGGAAGTGTTTCACAAGCTGCAAGACAGGTCATAGCAACACGTGCCGTATGTGGTCTGGCATTATCTTGCTGAAAAATAAGGCCAGGGTACTGCAAAAGGAAGGGTAGCAAAACAGGTCTCAGAATGTCGTCGACCTACCACTGTGCTGTAAGTGTGCCGCTAATGACGACCAAAGGGGTCCGGCTATCAAGGGAAATGGCACCCCAGACCATAACTCCTGGTTGAGGGCCTGTGTGGCGTGCAATAGTGAAAGCAGGATCCACACGCTGCCCTGGGCGTCTCCAGACACGTCTGCGACGTTCGTCAGGAAACAGTTGGAAGCGGATTCGTCGCTAAACACTACACGTCCCCAGTCAGCATCATTCCAACCGGATCAAACCAAGCACCACTGTAATCTGGCCGACGCAGACGTGAGTGGCAGGTGGCGTAGCAGTCAGTACGAGCGTAGATGTCGCTCTCTCAGCCGTCTGTGAATGGTCATGATGGACACTTGTGTGCGGGTCGCACGTCTGATGGTTGATAACGATGATTCAGGCGCTGATACAGCTGATCTGACAATCACTCTATCCTCCCGCTTTGCCGTGGCCTTAGGTCGACGGCTACCTTCATGACGCTGAAATCTGCCACGGTCCACCCATTCCTGGAAGCATCTTCGAATCGCCGCATCACTTCGACCCATATGACGAGTGATTCTCCGATTTGCCCAACCTGCTTCTTTCAATCCAATGATACGACCTCTTTCAAACTCTGACAGTTGCACGTTATGAGCTCGAATCCTGCGGCGAGGCATTTTTTCAGTCGTTGAAAGGTATCCTAACCCGCAATGCAACAGAAATTTTGACCATCAGATTGAGAATCGCTTCTTATTTACACCTACTGAGTGCGCAGTTCCGATGCGCTGTAGCTCTCGCTATTCATTCATTGGACACCAAAGTTTAATCATTTGCATGGGCGGTCCCAATGTTGCATACGAAATTTCATTACAATCGGACAACTCCTTCTAGGTAGTCGTTTTTTTTGATAATGAGTGTATCTTTTAGGAACACAGTATGTTTGGTTTTTCTATAAGTTGAGTCGATTTACAGAATCCATTATTACAAAGCCTTCTAATCTGAATGAGAAATCAACATGGCTTCATAGAGGCCATCGTTTGGTGAAGTTTCAACTACAAGACGAATTATAAGTTTTCCATAGAACTTTTCTAACAATCCTGAGTTCGAGTAAGCACTGACCTGCATAGCACTAACGATTTTCTTCATTCGAAGTTTCTCACATTGAGAATATGGACGAATTATATCATTAATGTAGGATAGCAGTGCTTTAGAAGAATTCTGTACTTGCTGTGAGTCCAGAGGAAGAGGTTGAAATAAATAAAAAATGAATATATATATATATATAAAAATGTTGATATTAGTATATCTTGCAGAATTGTAACATGTAATGAGTATTAGATAAGGGAAAATAAATTAATATGGCAGGTTTAACTTATTCTAATGTAAAATCAATTATTCAATCACATTCAATAAATATTAAACCAAAGTTTATATCTTATGCTAAATTCTTTTACATTAGCATAACAGATAATCTGTTATTCGGTAAATAATATAAAGTTCAACTTGCTGGACTTTTCAGTTATCTATAAAGTTGAAATAGTTTATTTATTGTAAACTATTTAGTTTCTCACCCTATGTGGAATATAGAGTCTTATTCAACTTGTATGATATTATAATATCGCTGTATTAATCATAAATGTTCATTCACAATATGTGATTTATCAGTAGTTATATAATATGTAATATATATAAACAGTTTCTTTCTCTAAAGATCCTTATTCAGATAGAATCTGCAAAAGTTCATTATGCTGATCAATCAAATTAACTATATCTTCTTTAAATTAGATAATCCCTTTTATGTTTCACAAAGTCTCTATTAAATTCTTCTTATCTAATTAAGATTCTTTTCTTTTATCAATAATTAAATTCATGAAGCAATGAAACATCTAAGCTCTCATATTCACGCTGTCTCTCGTTTTGAAAAACATCTAGTCTTCTTTGTTTCTGTAATAATTATGATAACTTACTTTATTCTTCATCTGTTATTTCTATTTGAGTTGATTCGATCTGGGATTTACTTTTTACCTTACACCACATCACTTGTTCACGTCAAAAAAAATAATCCTAATGTCTTCTGGTCCAACGATCCTTGCTATCGCTGTAATCTTCAATTATTTTTACCTATTCTTGAATAATAATGTTCCCTGCTTTCTGAAGACAAAATTAAATCGAAAGACAAGAGATTAGTGAAGCTCATTATTTAATATCTTAAATAACTTGGAATCGAATCCTAAATTATATCAGCAGCATATTATTCATCTATTTATGAATACTTATTCTTTCGGAAAAATTGTAATATTCCTTCTCTTCTGCATATATATCCTTCGGTGAGCTGTTAGTAAAAAAAATGGTTTATATCCTTCCATTTTTTTAATATTGATTCCAATCCAGAATCATCTTCTTAGTAGTACGCTACGCCATTATACTAATGAATGTCACCATTTTCACTTCTTCTTTCTTTTTAAACAAACGCACATCAACAATCACTTCGCAACAGCCAAAACAAAACAACTGCTTCCATGCTACTTACAATGCTATGACAATTTTACATTCTTATATCAATAAAATAATGTCATTTCCTAATGAAGTTCATATTGCTAATATAACTATTTGCTACAGAGGTA
>JAFIDM010056381.1:0-19423 GCA_023159025.1 Thereuonema tuberculata | reverse complement strand
ATTCTACTTGAAGGGTTCGTTTTATTTTTCTAGAATACGTGTTTTAAGATTTCCGTAAAAAGTGACAACTAATATTTTCGTTTTATAAAATACTTATTTTCGAAATAGTATTAAATTTGACAATTGAAGCTACCCAATACAAAATTAATATTTTTATTCCAAGAATAAAATGGCACTAGCGTTGTGATTTTTTTTTCTTTTTTATTTTAATCTTTATGCTAATAGCTCCGTCTTTTTTTCAATCCACTTGAATGTGATAAGCTGGTAGATCTCATTCCCAGCTAAGGTTTCTCGCTCCAGATAACTTTGTAACAACTTAAAATGTAAAATTCTTTGCACCTTAGAAGAAAAGGAAGTCAAGTGATGGGGAAAAAAAAACCAACGTTTCGAGAATCAAGGGAAGAGAATCAAGACAGAAGGGCAGGTTTATGTAGACAATGACGAACCAATAGAAGAAAGTATAATTCTGGGAGGGATGAGTTTGGTTGTGAAAACTAAATAATGTTAATAAATTTATTTAATTAAAAAATGTTATTGATTTATTAATTGTTGAAAAATAATAATAATGAAGGGAGAGGTGGTTGAGGATTACAAGGAAAGAAGGAAAAAATTAATAAAGATTCTAATAAAATAGATGGGGAGGGACTATTCATAGATAATAACCCTTACACTTGGGATAGTATTGAGCGATTGAATAGGTTGCGGCAAGGGTTGTTTCATAACAGTAGGTTGGATGAGATATTGCATTTTGAAATGTAAGTACGTATCCTGTATCGAAGTAATATGATATAGTGACAGATTTACTATTATTTTGGAGTTTGAATATGTTCTTTGATGCGAGTGGCCTATACAGGGTGATTACAAATGTTTTGAACGATTTCAAAACTTTCCTGTACAATCGCTATAGCAGTTGTGATGCAACGAATGGTACAGTTGGAAAGAGCACATGTTCATGTTTTTTTGTATATCTCATAACTGTGAAATATGACCTATATTAATCACACGGCAACTGGAAACCCGAATTACGCAGTCCTGGCTAACGCGATAGCAGTGGATCATGGGCTGTTGCGCCGTATAACAAACGATTGCCGCTGCCAGGATTGCCGCTCGCCAGGTGGTGTTCTTGACAAAATGGTGTTCACAGGTGCGGAAAAGACGTACTGTGTGCTCGAATATCACGCAACCAGATCGGTAACAGTGGTGCAGCGGGGTTTTCGCACCAAATTTCAGAATGACCCATGTGCCAAGAATTCCATTCGTAACTGTTAGGATCAATTTAAGTGAAGCGGGTGCATTTGTAAGGGCAAGTCGAGTGGCCGACCGACAGTCCCTGAGGAGAACGTGCGCAAAATAAAATAGCTTCTAAATTCCCATAACAATGTCCATGCTTGAATGAAGGGAAAGCAGAGCAACAAAAGAGAAAAACATCTGAGATAGATTTTTATTAGGTTTTAGACATCATATACATATCACTGAAAAAATTGTTTCAAATCTGTTGTACAGAGCAAATCCCCGTGTATTCCCGTTAAAGTATGGGTGTGGGTATTTAGTACGATTAATGTCCTCTTTAATATATTAGTTTAAAAAAAGTAACAGCAGTTTGGGTATCAGAAAAAAAAATAACATTTTGTTTTTGCTTGATTGAACATTTTAATTTCCATTACTATCGTAAAAAGAAAGTAAAAAAAAATTGAAACAAGTTCAGTCACGTGACAAAATAAAAAGCGACAAGAAATCCTTTCTTGAACTGAAGCATAAACAAACAAACAAACTCATTGGTACAAATAATAATAATGTCCAAATCCTATCATTGTAGTTTCGTTTTAATCATTGATCCACGTGTGGTTTTCATCATTTTCATCATCAGTTATTATTTAAAAGACTTTTAGAACAAGTTCTGAAGCTACGGCAATGATCAAACTGATGATGGAAATGAATCACGTGATCAAAATCAAAACAATGAAGACGATTATCTCGTGTTTTGGATTTAAATCCTGCCACCATTTATTGATCCACTGTAATAACCCTAATTTAACCCTAATTTAACAATGCTTTCAAGAGTCCTTTTTTTTGTGATTTTCAGTGTCAGAGATTTTACTTTATTAAATAGAAATGTTGTTAGAAAATAGAAAAATAAAAAGTAGGGACTTACTTGATTGATTGATTTTTATTTTTCAGTTTCAAAATATAATTATTGCATAAGAATAAACAACGGATAATAGAACCTTTGTTTTATTTCGGAAGTTGTACTACTACTTCTACTAATACAGTAAAACCCCGTTATTACGCTCCCGCTTATAGCACTATCCCGTTCTTTACGCTCCTTTTATACGGTCCCTGGAATTTTCTATGTATCTCTCTATACGTTTACCCTCTTAAAACGCTTCAAATCCCGCTTGTAGCGCTTTTTTTATATCGGAAATTTTGTATCGAAAAGAAATGTAACACTGTAAAGATTCTTTTCTTTCCCTGGTAGGAGGGATTCTTTGAACTCTTTGAAGTGCGAGTCTATGATACAGTAAGTTAGTGCAAAATTTCGAAGGGGAAATCCCTTTCTATAAGTGATAAATTGGAAATTCTTCGTAAGTACGACGAGAATTCTAAACTAAGTCAGAAGGATTCTAGGAATCTCTAGGAATTCCCTCATACAGTCTGAGAACAATAATAAAAAATAAGAATGGAATTACTAATGCAGCGAAGGGTGGTTGCAAACGTAAAAAAGTAAAGTGTGGAAAATATTAAGATGCCGAGGAAATTCTAATTGAATGGATTCATCAGTCCCGTGATGCATCAGTGTCATTAAGTGGCCCAATCATTCAAGAAAAGGCGCGTGAAATAGCGGGCAGTGCACTAAGTCTGCTCCGAACATATATTAGTGTTGCTCCTAGTGGTGTATCAATTGATGTTAATAGTTACTTGAACCGCATTGAAAATGTTATAATTCATAACAGTAGCACACACACACGGCAAACCACAATCAAAGATTTTTTTAATAGGAAATAAGCTCACATTTGCACTATATCTATTGCAGAATCAAGTATCTTTCCTGTAAAATGGTGTCTTAAGCAGCCCGCACACGATGCAGCTTTTGCTGTGCAACTCGATGCAAATTAGCTGCACAGAAAAAGTTGCAAACGATAGTCAGGGCGCAAACGATGCAACATTGTTAGCGCCGCCGTGCGGACAACAAACGAAGCACACAACGAATTTGAATGACGTCACTGGACATGACGTCAAGGATACTGCTGAGATATCGTTCCAAAACTAAATATTTGTGATTTATGTTAAACATCTGAGAAATAGTTTTTAAAAAATTAGTAGCAGGTATGTAATCGCATTTGATGGCAATAATGCGATTCACGAATAACAATTACCAACAGCCAATAATAATCCATTGCTCACTGAAACAATGACGTCACGTGGCAGTTTCCGGAAATGGTGAATGAGCGACAATCCGCTTCCGATGTGAAAAATTCAAAAAATCTAGGTTTTTCAAACGTTCTGATACATTCTGCCGCATTAAATTACTGCATTTACATATAAACTGTATTTATGTGTGAAAGAAACTCGAAATAATCTGATATTTTTTCTGTATTCGCGATTCGCCCATCTCAAGCGAAGGAAATATGTTTCGACGCCATGTTTCTTCCTTGAGCATGACGTAACGACTGACGTATTCCAACGCTGCACTGTAATTGGGTAATTCCATGCAGCTTCCTTGCAGCTTTCGGAGCTGCAATCCTCGCCTTTGCAGCTTTTTTTCCATGCAACTCCGGTTGCAACTGTGCTCAAGCAGCTAAAAAAACACTCTAGGCCAAAAGTTGCACTTGCAACTCGGCCCAAAGCTGCATCGTGTGCGGGCTGCTTAAATGTTTCCCCATCTCATCAATCATTTCCCGTCTATAGCGCTATCCCGCTTATTACGCTTGTAAATCATAATCTCTTGACGAGCGTTATAACGGGGTTTTACTGTAATAATAAGAATAATAATAAAAACGAAATAGCTGATATATAAACGTAGATTCTACAAATTCTGAAAATTACCGTCCAATGTACAGCTTATAAAGTACAGTCCGTTTTCGTTTACGAGAGCCTTTAGCGCTTTTGCGCATGCGTCAGGTCTCCTTCGATTTCTTCCAAATAGGGGCGAGGAAGATGGGATGTTTACTTTTTATCAGTGTTAGTTTACTAGTAGCTGCGTTCTATTTGCGCTTTTCGGGAAAGAATTATGGAAAGAATAAATACTATTGCAAAAATGCTCCTCGTTATCTTTTTCTTAAAAGCAAAAATGTCCAAAAGAATTTCTTAGGAAAGTATCCATCTCAGCGTATATCACCCCGCTGCGGAGTAAAATCGTCCCGAAGTGGTAGCTCTGCCATTCATAAATGTTGATGAACGAATTGATAAACAAGCTTCAATCTTTATATATAAAAATGGATGTATCTTTCTTTCTTTGTCCTTTATACACTCCTACGCCCTTTGACCTATCTAGACCAAACTTTGCAGAATTACTCTTTAGGACCCTGCGAAAAGATAGGCTACCTTAGAACCTGGAAACACCACTCCCAGGGGTTGAAAAGGAGTGAATTCCACACAAATATTGTTATCCAACAATTGGAGCTCGGCGACAATGACAACTATACCCATAGTGTTGTGCAACAATTGGACCTAAACAATGGTTGTGCATAATAGCGACATAATGAATAATAATGAACAAAATAGCGGTATAATAGCGAAATAAACAATAATAATAATAATAATAATCAGATGAATTTTTACAAACTAGAAAAGGTCTGACGTGATAGGATTATGATGTTACAAAATTCGAATAATCTCGAACTAGGGGTATAAACGGGTCAGAGAAAGGGGTGGGAAATCTTATATTTTCCGATCTCTATATTATTTTCACATCTATGAATGTCGACTTACAAAATTCATATAACATGGAACTAGGAGTGTACACTGGGAGGACGGTGAGTGGATGAGCAAACATGGTTCAAAGATACTTCTACGAGGGATTCGGAATAGCTATAGATTTGTAATGAGATCAGACCTTTTGAGTTGTTGTTGTTTTTTGTTTTGTTTTTGTACCAACCGGGAAAGTTTCGAAATGATCTCGCAATTGCAATTTCTTTATCATCCACATTTGGACATTTGTTTTTTTTAACCCGAGCGAAGAACGGGTCTTTCCGCTAGTAATTATATAAAGAGCAGAAGAACAAAATAGAGAGAGAAGAAGGACTCAAGGCAGCAGCAGCTTTTCTCAAACGGAAGAAAAAAAAGCAAAAAATACTACAACGGGAAAATGAGAGGAAATAGAAAATAGATGGTGAATATTTTCAACCACATTATTTATTAACACCAGAGCAACTGTAAATAATACCAACTAAAGTAGTGAAAATTAATGAGTCAATAACTACATCAGTTTTCATAATTCAATGAGAAAATAGGATATATAATCAAATAGAATTCATGAATAAATTTTGCTCGTGTATTTTTTTAGGATTCGATGAAAGGCGACATCAGGAATCGCTGGATTTTTAAAAATATACAGTAGATGTGTCTTGAAGCAAAAGAAGATTGAGAAGGAATATATTATTAATTCAAATAAAAAATAGTGAAGTAAAGTCTTAAAAAAGAATTAATCTTTTTTTTACTTTCCAAAAAGCTAACTTTTAAAAATACTAAAAAAAAAAAGAGTTGTGAACTTTTTTTCCTATCATTACGAAAAAAAAATGGAATATAATAGATCAAAGGTAAATTCAGTAGAATTATAATATTGAAGCAATCAATATTGATACGGTGTATTCTAAGGAGATTTTTGAGCCATTTTGATTCTGTTCGATACAAAATCCACTCTCAAGTGCATTAAATAATAATGGATCTGGATATACAATCTGGAGATTGTTTCAAACTTGAAGCAATACGTCTCACATATGGATGATATTAAACTATTTGCTACATCAGCTCAATAATTTAATCCCATTAGAGAACAGTCTTTTTTTTTTAAACACAGTAATGGAATTGATAAATAAAACATTTAAAGTACTCAAATTTGCATATACATCATTTAGGTGATTATAATGTTACGAAGTTTAAAATAAATTAATGCTATTGTAGACCTATTATTTACAGGTTTTTCTATTATGTTTTTAGGCCTTTCGCACGAACATACCAATTTGAAACGAAAATTCTTACCTATCACTTGTAATATCACAAGCTCAAACATTACAGGTACAGTGTCACTCGTAAAGTTGTGAATATGACATGTAATTTTTCAGTTTCCCTAAGTGTTCACGATAGACACGGTCTTTGAGATGACCCACAGCCAACAGGGATTGAGAACTTGCTGGCGACGTTATAATGTGGAAAGCTTTGGTTCCTCATTACAGTTTTGTGAGTGAGTTTTAATAAGAGTGTTTTATTTGTTGTAAAACGTAACGGTATTTAATTTAGAAATTAAAGTGGGAAAATATTACATCTTTCTTCTTTTGTTACAGGTTTTCCATTTTTGAAATTCAATTTTACTCCAATAAGCAATTCGATTTGTTGTGGTCTTTTATTGCTATGCAATCTCCAAGTTCTGGGTTTCTAACAATTGCTTGTGATGGTGTGCAAGTGAAAAACAATGTTATTGTTTCTTAACAAGGGAATGTTATCTCATGGCCGTTGCTATGATTTTGGGTTCTGAGAAAAAAAAAAAAACCCACTCTATGTAAAGACTTAGAGTTAAAACTTTCGTGTTTTTTTTTTTCCTCAGAACGGCATGATGATGTGGTGTTTACATCACTCCTCACTTCTGTCTAACTTGTTTTTTTTTTCTTTTGTTTCCAAGCTTAAAAAACAAAACAAATTCATTTAGATGTTTGTTTAAATACTTACAATTAATTTAATTTTCGACATTACTGATCCCCAAGCTGTTAAAAGTCCATCTGGGTCAAACCAAAGAACACAGAAAGCCGACTCAGGTAAAAGAGGAAGTCCGAGGGAGGAGAAGGAAGATATGGCACTAAATCTGCGAATGCTAAAGCCGATAAACCCACCATGAATACCCTCTTAAGTGCCGACGTCATCGAGAGAGATACCTTCGGACGCATTGATGCTTGAAGGGGTTCGACAAGGGGTTGAACACCACCAGATGTAAAATCTAGACTAACGTGCAGTAAATAGCCATTTCAAAGCACCATCCAGTTCCATCCCTCGTTATGAGAGAGGCAGTTGATTCGATCGATAAAAAGGCAAAAATCGAGAGCTCAAAATTGGCTACTTTATCATTAACTTCAAGTCCTAGGATGTTCCTTCTTAATTCTAAAAATGTGTCCCAGTTTATTTAGTCACAATTAGTCTGAAAATTAAGTAATCATTTACTGAAGAACTATCAATAGAATTAGTCAGAACTTTAATAGGCAAATGGCCAAATAGCTAAACGTAAATGGATGATGTGTTCGAATTCATTGAGAAATCCTATCTTTAACTTTCTACAATTTTAATTGCAATTGGAAAATTTGCTTTCAAAGTTTTAATTGGGGCTATTTTACATTATTTGTAATATTTAAATTGAAGGTTAATTCCTTGTGAAATATTTTAATAAAAGGTATTATAAATGTGATTTTTTTTTTATTTTATTCATTTTGGGAAACTTAAGTGGATAGCGGACGTCTAGTTTTAATAGCATTGGTTTTAATAACATATATTCTTCTTAAATCTTATAAAATAAAAATACTTAAAACTCCATTTCATCTAAAACTTCTTTATCACTTCGATATTTCAATTCTCTAAGCGAGGATTTTCTTCAGGAAAACAAATACAAAAGAGAAAGAAAATAGAGAAGGAAGAAGCTATTTTCTTTCTCTTTAGGTATGTTTTCCTGAAGAAAATCCTTGCTTAGACGATTGAAATATCGAAGTGATAAAGAAGTTTTTAGATGAAATGGAGTTGTAAGTCTTTTTATTTTATAAGCATTAGTTTTATTTTATTTTTCTGTTTTTCTATTGAATTTTTACGACTTTGATTGTAGATAGGATCCCTTTTGATTGTAGATAGGATCCTTTTTGATTGTAGATATGATCCTTTTTGATTGTAGATATGAATTTTTTTTAGACAGTAAACTGTCTGTACAATCGAAGGGGATACATTCTTATTTTAGAAAGTTCCTGAATTTGGATATTGCCTGTGTTTAAATAAATATAATTATTGACTTGTTTATCTTCTTGTTTATTTCTTATTTTAGGAATTTCAATATATTAAGTTTATTATTACTTAAGCTTTCACTACATAGATACTTAACTAAGTTAGATATAATTTCTTATTAAATTTTTTGAATTTAATCATCTTTGTAACTTTCTCCTCTCGATCCACGCAAAACAAAACTAAATAAAAAAATAATAGAAAAACAGACAAAATGGTTACAACTTTATACGAAAATGACGAATGAGGCGTTGGCAAAAGTAGCCCGAAGCAACCGGGGTGGCGATGTGATGTAGGCACCATTTTATATAAAAACCATGCATCCAGACATTGAGTTTTGAAGTCTGGGAATTGACTAACAGAGATGCAGAACCACTTAGTAACAGTGCAGGTGAGGGAAACTCTCAGGATCGAGCTCTTCGAAAATGAAGGGTCCGACGATGAGTATGGATGTGAAACGGTGACCTTTGGTGAATGAAGTGGCAACTGTCACAAGAAATATGGGTTAGCAGATGCTGCTATATTCACATCGCAATGCCGATGGAAGTGAGTCTAGAAAATGTTGTGTTTCCCAGTTCATTTCGAGCAAGAAACTGAAGAACAAATGTTTCACGTGTATCTTTGTCATCTTTAATTGCTGAAAGTTGCAGATCTTGTAGGGATATCAGCACAACATTTATCGTAGAACTTTGTCAACATTGTCGAATGACCGTGCAATATGTCGTGCACTGATGCTTTCCATTTGCCATCCTTTCTTCCTCAACAGATACATCTTCCACTTAGGCTCCCCACATCAAATTCAGGGTCCAGGTACCAAATCCAATAATGGGCTCCCCCTCTCTTGTTATGATCAAAATCAAATTCTTAGCGAAAAATATCGCGAAATACCGCACGATTTCATACTTCTACAGTTTAAACATGGCACAGTTATTACCATTATTTTTAGAGTTATTACCATTATTTTAACTTAGCATTGACACGAAAAAAATAATTAATTGTGAACAATAAAAAAAAAATGGAATAACTGAATTCTAACAAAGATAATTACAAATTGCTGTCAATTTTGTCACGGAATGTACAGCAGTGATACAAGATCTGAAACTTAAATTCAATATTTCCTCCTAACGCCTATCCTGAAAGTAGAATGAAATATGCTGCAGAGATTCTGAGCCCATTACAATAATGCTTGAACATGGAAAGAAAATGTACACTAGTAACAGCAAAATTAAATCTTTAACTATCAAAATGAGCAGAAAATACATGCACAGCTAAATTAAACAAACTTTTATATTACTGTTGACTACTCGAAAGTGTTTCTTACACTGATATCCTTTCTTTATATTAAGGAAATACATTTATACCGGATGGTTATAATTAAAGTTCCCCATTTCTGGGTGCTCTGGAGACCACGTTATTGCACGGATAGTAATGCAACTTTGTATATTAGCTATGTAGAGCAGGAGGAAGAGAATTCCAACGAAAAACAGATTTCTTCAATAAGTTGCCACCAGGTGAAAAAGTGGCGCTGTATGAAACACGCAATTCGAATGTAAACGACTAATTGCAAAAATCGCCATGCCATTGGAAAGAAAGAACGTGCGCTCCTAGTGAAGTTCTATTACCAGAACAGCAGCAATAGTGCATTAGCACTGCGAGAATATCGCCATTTGAAAGGATTGCGAACAGGACCCATGACGGCAATGGAATTACGAAAGATACAGAAATTCGAAGAAACAGGGGAGTTAGATGTGCTGCCAGGATGAAGAAGCCACTCGATTCCGGAGGACATTGTGCACGAAGTGGCAGTAGCAGTAGCTGACAGAGCGTTAGTGGCCGGTACTCAGCGACCAGCCACTGAATTAACAAATCCATGGTCCACGGTGCGAAAGGTTTTGTGGTCCATTCTTCACAGATACCCGTGTAAGATCCAGATACAGCCGCTTACAGTAACTGGTTCGTAAAAATGATAGACTGACAACTGGGCTAGATCAAAACTCAGAACTAATTCGATCTATACTGATCTGTTTATTTCAGGGAGAGCAATGGTTTTTATAGACTATGTACAATGATTTGTGATTGGTTGGAGGCTTTCAACAATTTATTGGAGGATTTAAAAGACATGTGATTATAACGGGTTTTAACCGTGGTATTTAAATTAAAGAGAATTATGGGATAGCCACCTACCGTTAGGAATTTAAAAATAAACAAATAGATTTTACAGTTTAACAGACAAATTTAAAATGTGTAGTAAATTAAATAATGATTGATCAGAAAAGTAATAGAATAAACTAGAATACAATAAATAAAATTGTGATATATCTATAAAAATCATCACAATATCCCATAATCCCTACTGGAGACCATAATGTTAAGGTACTAACACTTAGGAAACTTAAGATACTGCAAACACCATACAGCAACATAGCAATTATAGAGAAGAGGAAGAAGATCGTCCCAATAACATCATTGACAAATTTCAAAGAGCTATATCTGAGTTTACAAATACCGATCCCACATGTTTTATAAGTTCAAAATTATTAAGAGACTTGTTGATGCAATATAAGCATTGAATGTTCAACTGGTTTCTGAATACATAAAACACACACGTTTGATATATCGGGTGGCCGTAATTAAATAGGAGGCGTTTGGAGTGCGATAGACAAAAATCTGTTGGGCCAAAAACGGCCAAATTTGGGTATACACTATTCAGATCATGTGATTACGATTTCGCAGAGAAAAAGGTTTAGTTCCGAATGGCACCACACGAGGGAAACTGGTGCTGTATCGTGAGCTAATCAGACGTAGGAAAGAAAACAAAAGCATACAGTTGACAATAGGTTTTATTGTTAGTCAGTTACATATACGGTTCAATATGTATATGCGGACAGCAGCAAATCAGAGATTTGTCTCATGTGAAGCAGAATTCCGTCCTTCAATATTACCAAACTATCAATGTGTCCTTAGTAAAACAATGCTTTCAAGTGAACCACAGTCAAAAGTCACATGGCGTGAGATCAGGCTAACGTGCGGGTCATGTCGTCGGGAATGCTCGACTAATTATATCGTCGTCGGTGAAATGCTGACGCAGGAATTGCTGCAAAGTTAATCCTATGTGAGGGGGCTCTCCATCCTGCATGAACAAAGTCGTGTCAAGACATCCACGCTGTTGAAGTTCTGAAATAACGAAATTTTGCAGCATCTGTTGATATCGCACTGTAGTGACAGAACATGTCACTGATCCTGTTGGTTGCAGTTCTTCAAAAAGTACGTACTAATTATGAAGGAGACCACAAAGCCACACCACACTGTGATCTTCAGTGGATGCAACGGCATCTGCTCAATAGCATGAGGGTTCTCAGTAGCGTAAATCCGACAGATGTGTGTATTGACAGTGACGCTAAGATAAAAATGCGCCTTATCACTCCATAGAATGTTCCAAGGCCATGCATCGTCCATTTCCATTCGAGCTAGGAAGAGGTTACAGAAATGCAGGCGCGTTTCCTCTTCCCCTTGAATCAATTGTTAGACTTTGCTAATCCTGTTTGGGTAAAACTTTCGTACTTTGCGCATACAGTTGAATATGGCATAAGTTGCCTGGATACTGCCCCAGCACTGCTAGATCCGTATGCAGCATTCGCGGCCACTACGAACTTGCAACCATTTCAATTCGTCATTTAATAGCGGTTTGTGTCCGCATCGTGGTTACACTTGTAAACATCCGGTATTTTGAAAACTTGAGATCATGTTTCGCAAATTGGTAATAATCATGGGACCTTTCCGTAGGCCCTTCGTTGTTCGGAATAACCATAGTGCAATGGACGCATTACTTTTTATTTTTATGTTTTTATTAATAAAACGCACGATTACATAAACACAGTATTGCATGTAGTAACCTTCACAGCACCATCAAGCAGTTCGAACTGACCGATACATTTGGAAACAGAAACAAGAATCTTAGTAAACAAGTTACTAAGAGGTAGATAAATGATAAAAGGTTGGTCAAAATTACTAATGTAACTTATCGTCCTATTTTAAAAGAGAGGCAGGACGTTTCAACCTTATATGAGGTTATTATCAACTGTGAAATTCGACGAGAGGGATTTAAATAATGCCTTATGACGCAATTAGAGGGTTAATGGTTAATAGTGGGGGGGTTGGCAAAATGCCAAGATTCTCATAAGGTGAGAGAGAAGACATTTGTGGCCTGGTCTATTACATGAGACTTTGCAGATTCGCAAGATTCTCAAGAGGTCAAAAATTGAATATGCACGAGAAAGACATCAAATGTATAAATGAATTTTTGGATACACTAAAGCAAAAACTATTCGAAACAATAGTGTACTCAACCTATTCAACCAAAATGACAGAATGAGCAGTTCTCACTTAGCTAAACTTAACTTTATATATTAGAGTTCAATTTGGTACAACGAGGTTCGACATAATAATGTGGAAGACACCAAGTTGTGGTAACATCCAGAACTTCTGATATAAATAATTTACTTGAGCCCAAAACAACTTAGCAAAACATCTTCCAGAGTTAACTGAAAAACCAGAAGAACCAGAATTGAAAAACCAAAAATATCAATAGATGAATTAGCTAAAACTACACCTGTTAAACCTCTAACAGTAAATAAGAATATAAAATCTAACGCTCATAAATAGGGAGCTTCATAAGTACATTTTGACCCAGGAAGAGTTGCTAATCAACTGAAAATTTTAATTCCTGTTGGTACAGAAATAATTTTGTAGCAGCTGTAAAATAAGTTCGAGTATCAACGTCTATATCTACTGTAAATATATGGTGAGCTCATTCAATATAGCCTAGAAGTCCAATAGCTAGTATGCCATTTTTCCTTACACATAGTATCACGTATATGAAGCCTACAAGTAAAGACATCCAGAACACAACAAAATACAGAACATTAACCTACTTTAAACAGTTTCCTAAAGGCATGTCTAGAACAAAATGTATTCAATGTGAAAATAACAACACCATTACTGAACAACAAAAAGGATGTTGACGATTCAGAAGGATGTAAATAATATAAATTAACGACACAGGGCCAGACTAAATACGTATAAAAATAGGAATAAATTTTAAGTTCATTTAACGAGTGATTAATAGCTATAGTATAAATTAAGGTAGCACACTTTAGTAAAAGTAGAATTATTAATGTTCCAATGTGCGAAACTCTCACGAATATGTAGTAATCTTAATGTTAATAAATGTGCTCCTTTGTATTACACTATAAGAATATCCATACAGAATGCATTGGCTAAAAAAAGGTGTTTGATTCTTCGGTTCAATGAAATATTAAAAATTTACAGAATTCATCCGACACTGATTTCTTTCCTTAAGTATATCATGAATGAATAGACGTTAAAACTATCCATGAATAAGACAGTACCATCCCAGCACATAGAAAAGGAACATCTTCAAGGTAACTTCCTTAATGTATTATTGATCTGTCTTTCACTCCATCCATTATCTAAATTTCAACTTGAAGATTATAATTTCAATTTAAATAAACAATTCGTCAATAAAGTACACACTCACACACCTAATGCAGAAGAATACTTGCACGACATGAAACTGTATAGAAGCACTTTGATCATCTACTACAAATCACAGAAACTTTTTCACATGACGTCCACATGAAATTTGGTTTAGATAAATGTACAAATGTTCAATGTCATTGAAAGTAAAACACAAGCACTTGATTTTAAGCCATGGATTGACTGAATGAATGAAGAAGAAGAAACCTAGAAATACCAAGGTTATCAACAAACACAAGAAATAGACCACAGACACGCAAAATATATCTTAATTAAAGAATATTAATTTTTAATTAATTAATTTTTTCACATCTAAATTGAAAAAAAAAAATATCATTAATGTATTAGCTGTATTTCTTCGGAGTCCTTCAATACGGAAGAAAGTTATTTAAATAGGAAACTAAGAAGATTACTCCGTAAGAACTAAAAATGAATTAGGTAGATGCCAAATAGAAACAATATCCCATCCGGATGTGGTCTCTAGCACAAATAGATTAAAACACACGAGTAGATACAATTACGTAGGAAAGATTACATAAGCCTGCAATGAAAAAAAAATGCCTGATTGTTATAGATTTTTGGATGCTGATTTCAGAAAAAAATGCTCAAAAATTTCCATCACCCACAATTTTCTCACAAAATCAATTTTTCGATTTCAGCATTAATTGAATTTTTTCTCAAAGTTTCTAAATAGAAATTGTAATTAAGTCTTAACGAAGTAATAAATTAATAGAAAAAGTAAAATAATAAATAAGAATGAAAGTATAAATGGCTTTCTGCAGTGATCTCATTTACTGCAGAAATGTCTCTGGACTGATGGAGAGAGTGAACGAATATACTTGAAAGAATGTTAGGAGAATTTAGCCTTATTTCTCATCAAACTGAAGTACGAGGATCACGGATGGACCATAGGAGGGGTAAGAACTTTCAATGCTTTTAGGAAGATGCACCACGTACAGCAGAAACAGGGAACAACACTGGATTAAAAAAGAATGGGCAATAAGGGCTGAAATAGAAATTGGAAACAAAAACTGTAATTCGGAAAACTTTGGTTGATCCAACAAAGTCTTCCTGCCGCCGAAAGAGTATTTTAAATACGGTGCAACAAATTACGGTGACTGTCAAAATCGAAGATGGAAGAAGGTCCAAATGTTTGGAAACTTCTGAAAGATGAAGTGTTTGAAACGAACGATTGAAAATGAAAACGATTTAAAAGAAAGCATGGAAGGCATTTAACAAGGTTATAACAACATTTCTTGTCAACTACAAAGACAACTTTTAAGTGCAATGAGAAATAATGCTGGCGAAATTGAAAGAATTAGGCTGTTCCATGAGCTTGAAAATACACTTCCTGAATTCCCGTTTGGACTCCTTTCCCAAAACTTTTGGTGCCGTAAGTGAAGAACCAGGGAAAAGATTACATCAAAAAGATTACATCAAAATATCATGTAAATGGAACCAGGATAGATGGAATAATTGCGTTGAATGCTGCACAGGAAACAATCCCGCATGCTAAGAAAAAATACAAAACGGAGCTTATAAAGGAAAAGGAAAAGGCATTACAAGGACTTGTTAACTTCATTTAAGTGTTTAGAATACTTTTTTCAACTATATATTTGTTTCAACAATTTGTAATTAACATTATTTATACCTTTTTTTTAAATATATATATATATATATTTCAAGCAAAATACATATAATTATGCAATTTTTCCCATAAAACCACATCCATTTTATAAAAACATCCATGCGTGATACGAAAAATAGAGTTCATTTTTGAAATCAACAGAACCAAAAAACTTAAAAATCAGTCAAAACATTGTATACAATTTTTAAAGACCCGAATTTTGCAGGTCTAAGTTATCTATCAGAACTAGCCAAAAAAAAAAATACATGTTGACAAAAGACACGATTCCCCTCCTAATACAAGACATTGTCTTAGGGAAACGACATCCTCAACCCTCAAAGATATATTCGCCGTAACAGATCAGACATTACTTTAGGAAAAAAAATAACACAAAATAAAAACTGATAGAACAGCCCTGATAATAAATATCGCAATTCCATCAGCAATGATCTCGAGGAAAAAGAAAAACAAACGAAAAACCGATGTAGAATTGGAACTTGAAACACAAGTGTCTCAGAAAGATTTCAATTGTTCTATCAGTAAGTATCAGGAATCATTCCCAAGTCTCTACACACAAGTCTCAAAATACAGTAAACTCCCGATTATCCGCGGAAATAGGTTGCGCGGCAACTGCGGATAAGCGAATTCCGCGGATAATCCGAAATAGGACGAAAATCAACACAAAAATGCTTTTAACATGTTTTATTTACATTGAAATGGCAATACATACAGTTACAGTACATATATTATAAACAATTATTTTATTTTAAATTATTTATTTATTAAAATTTTTAAATTTTATTATTACGGGAAGGCTCTCCCGTAATTTCGTGTAACCTGCCGGCCTAAGCTCCGAACACAAGATCGTTCTTTAAATTGTTTGTCTATAATTGTTTTCACTTACTTTGTTAGCATCTTTTATTGCTTACCTTATTCTATAATTTTTTTTTTTAATTCCGTAATTTATTGTACAGTTAAAAAAAATGAAAACAGGACAGGTCCGCGGATAATCCGAAAAGCGGATAAACCGCCCGCTGATAATCGGGAGTTTACTGTATCTCCAAATGCCTACATTGAACTGCAAAAGGCGACTTAATACCTGTAACATTGTTAGGAAAATGTATTGATGCCACTGGTGAAAGTCACATAAACTAAACAATCTGTTTTCATTACAAGTCCAGTCATCAACCCTTTCTTCCTTTGGGAATAAATAACCACATTGTCTGCTTCACTATTTGTGAGGTAATATACTGAGCTCAAATATTATTGATATATTCCCGTAGAGCTGAATATTCTAGGTTTAACCTGAGACAAGCGATAATAATAAAAATAAGGCAAGCAAACAGACCTATCTCAATTGATACTGCAGTGCCTATCAACAAGGACATGCAGAAAACTCACGCAGAGAAGATCAGTAAATACACCGATCTAGCACTCGAGCTCCAGAAGCAGTGGAGGCAGGACCGAGTATGTGTTGTACCCATAGTTCTGTCTGCCATTGGTTTGGTGCCTCACACATTGCACGAGAGCAAAAGCCACACAAAGACTTCACAAAAACTCTTCTGCACAACTCCAGAAGGCTGTGGTACTCAACACAAAACGTTGAGTTAGAAAATTTATGGACACATCCCTAACTCTTCTTGAACACTCTTTATTTTTACACTTGGCCATATGTGCTTTGGTCCTTGAACCCCCCATGCTGTCTGCTGGAAACCCAAGAATTGAAACATTTACACTAATAAAATAATTTAACGTGTGTGAATTCATTTAAACTTAGAAATTGGAGGCAACGCACAATAGAGTAACAAAAAAATATATATTAAAATGCTAAAAATTAATTTGTTTCGCTCTGGTCCGCAGAGCTTTGGCTAGTCACAATCTAAAGGACTGGAAGGATAATAATCAATGCAAGAGGACATCTTGATCATGTGACTGGAGGGCAGGTCCATCTCTCAGAACGGGTGGAATAGTTCATTCACGGGAAAGGTTGGATAGGAACATGCTTCGTCAATATACAGCATTACACTGTAAGGGAACACTGCTAGATAAATAAAAAAAAACCCACACTCAACAATAAAATTCAACCTAGAAAACCAAAAATAAGAGATCCATTATTGAATCAGAGAACTTTATACCAGTTGAAGCCGTAAAGACTAATAGATTTGAACTGATGTCATTGTATCAATTAAATAAAGGATCTATTAAAATAAAGAACGACTCTGTACATTTTCTTAACATTTCATTGCTCTCATGACATACAATAATTGGTTTCTTAAAATTTAACCAATGTTCCGTATAATTCACATGTCCCACCGTTAAATAATTTAAATCATTGTTCCGAACAGCAAGGGCATGCTGGGCTAGGCGTTTATTAACGGGTCGTCTGGTCTTCCCAAAATATCTCATCTAACAATATCTATATCTGTTGTTTATTATTTCAAACATTAGATTGATACGTGATATTTGAAACACTGTAATAAACTTTAGCAATTAATTTAGTATGAATGTGTTGAACCGAGATTGTGTTAACTATAACAATCTGTGTATTGTGACGGAAGACGTCTGTAGATGAAGTGACGTTTGTTTGTTGTGATTCATTGTAAAGGGATTAAAAGGAATCTGCTAATGATTAAACTTAAGAAATATTAATGATATGGTTAATATTTTTACAGGAATATATGATGTGAGGAAACGTAAGGCCTAACAGGAATAATTTACTTTTGAAACGTCGATTCAAAGCCATGACGGAGTAAAAGAATCCTTAAAGATCATGGAAGGAGATAGACGATATCATCACGATATTTCAGGAAAATTGTAAGTTACATTTTCTTATATTAATCTCCTAATTACGAAAAGATCTGAGAATTTCTAAAAGTGGAACTTCGTTCAACAGATTTGGTTGAGAGAATAAATTAAAGGCAGAGAATTTATTTCGTGAAACCATTTAATTTTAGCGAACTTTTATTTGGACGTCCTATGCCCAAGTGCACCAAACTTCAATTAACTTTGACAGCTGCATTGTGGACGTAACTAAAATTAGTGGGGGGTGCTGCTGCAGAAAAATTTTAGACTTTGTTTTAAAATTGTGTGAAAGGAAACAAACATGTATAAAAAGAAATTTATCAAGTTTATAAATAAATTTTCTTTTTATACATGTTTGTCTTTTTTAACACAATTTTAAAGCAAAGGCTAAAATTTTTCTGCAGTAGCACCCCCCGCTAATTTTAGCTACATCTACACTGCAGCCGTCAAAGTTAATTGAAGTTTGATGCACTTCGGCATTAGTGCTGCATAATAAAATAAAGAACTGTAAAGTCAATTGATAATGAAGTATCAAAGTTTGAAGTGAACTCTTAATGAACCGTTAGATTATGTAGCAAACTATTAATGAGTCTTTAAGTGCTGAGAACAGGAATTGATATTATTATTCAAAAAGTTATTAAAGAATAACTAGTAACATGTATTAAAATACGATTACTAAGACGATATCAAATGTGAAGTAAATTTACGTTATCATACCGCTTCTTTATTCTGCTAAACACAAGTTACATTAAATAAAAGGATTAAGATTATTTTCCAACAGTATCCCACTACTGGACTACATAGGATCGCACTATTGGAGGTGAAATTTCCGGTTTTTCAGCCCGACCCTCCCTCTAGGTCTTTAAGCCCCGATTGCGTGGACCTATGACCCATCTGGAAGAGAATTCAAATAACCCCAACCTCCACCAGGTATTGAACCAGCTTCACCAGCCAGCAGTCAAGCGCATTACCACTTGGCTACCCGAGTCATCTAACAGTAGTCCAAAAAAATGTGAAGCAGCTTAATATTCACTGATTAATTATTAATTATAACATTATTATTATTAATTTATAAAATTATTAATTTCACTGATTGATATTTTGCATTCCATCAAAATAATTTTAAAGGAGGAATATATGGAATGTAAGGAGGACCCGTGTATATATTCCTTCCAATTACAATCTACATACATGTGAGATACCCGTGTATATTCATCGTATGCTAACTTTGACCGGTCTTACATGAGATAC